>BSYO01000027.1:8078555-8341836 GCA_033239525.1 Nepenthes gracilis | reverse complement strand
ATTCATAAAAGGCCGGAGTTCTCTTTTACATGGGGGCCAGGCTCTTTATTCTTAAAAAGGGCGGAGTTCATTTCTAAACACAAAGCCGGAGTATAATGAGACGGAGTACATATGCCGAGATCTTTACCGTAGAAACAATCAAGAATAATGAAATTTCATGATTCATCCTAATGCCTAATTTTCTTTTCGTAAACATGCATTGGGCAAAGTTCATAATTATTGACAGTAAATCATAACAGAAATCCAACATTATGCATAACAGAATTTCCTTTAAACATGTCTTTCAAAGTGAATAGTAAAAGTATACTTACGTAATTTCATATAATTTTATAGCAACATAAATAAGACATGAATTTTATAAATAGGGTGAGTATCTTGCCTCAAGTTCTTCACTACTTTTCTTAGAGTTTCACCTTCTACTTCCCCGAGAGTTTCTAGTGGTGCCTTATTCTTGACCCTAAGGCTCTTATTTATAGTCCTAGGTTTTGGAGGCCCTCATTTATCATCTTTCCCTACTTTCCATACTTTATAAATAATTTTTACCTTTCCCATCAGAATTTTATTTTCCAAAATGCATTGTGAACTCGTAGTCATTAAAAGTCGCTTCTTTCCCATACATCTCGCCTAACAAAGGCCAAAGAACTGCTCAATTTCGAACGCCTAAATGCCAAGGGCATTTCTGTAATTTGAGATTCATCAAATGCCGAGTGCATTTTTCGTAAATTCAGCGAGGAGTGTTAGGGCGCGTTTTGATCCGGCTGCTTTCACACTTGACGCGATTTCACTCCCGACATCCGAGTTTCATTTACTAAGGCCCAATCCGCCTCGCATTCCTGCTATAGCTTAAATTTCCGGCCAACATTGCGCTGACCGAATTGATGAAAGCAACATGTCCCAGATAACCGGACTTCCAAGGGAAGTCCGATTTCTTTTACCATTTCGGTCAACTTTGCGTTGACCGGATTTGATGAAGGAAAACATTTTCCTTTGACATCCGATCTCCCTTTTAACAATTTTTCGGTCCACCTGCGTTGACCAGACCCGAACCCGATTACTAACCCTTTTTAGATTTTACAAAATTTGGGTTGTTACAGTCAAAGTTGAGGAAGAATGAAACAATTAAATGCAAAACATCATTACTTACCCTAATATTCCACAAATGAGTTTCCCCAAATATCCAAGTACAATGAGAGCCCAAGCTATCTTGTAGTAACCAACCTTAAGGCCATATGAGATTGCGGCATCAACATCACCATCTACTTGTAGTAAAACCTGTGCAATTCAGTAACAAAAATGCACCTTAAAAATTTTTAGTATTCACTCCAAAAATAGTTTGCTAATGGAATTAGATCAGAATTTTCGTTTAATTTTGGGATTACTGTTTCAATATAAAGAACCTGCATTATCTCAATCTAAAACTTCAGTTTCTCCAACTTCTTGATCTCTATCTGAATCTTCTATTGTTCCGTATATCGGATTTTGGGATACACTCATATATTATTCCTACAACAATATCAAGTAAATTAACACTAATAATATGAAACATATATATATATATATATAAGCAAAATTAACATGATCCAAGACGAGGCACCTGTAGCAACTGCATGTAACCCATTCCAGACAGTTGATATTGATAATCTGACGTTGACGTAATTTGCCATTAGATGGTCAAAGTTGAGGAAGAATGAAACAATTAAATGCAAAACATCATTACTTACCCTAATATTCCACAAATGAGTTTCCCCAAATATCCAAGTACAACGAGAGCCCAAGCTATCTTGTAGTAACCAACCTTAAGGCCATATGAGATTGCAGCATCAACATCACCATCTACTTGTAGTAAAACCTATGCAATTCAGTAACAAAAAATGCACCTTAAAAATTTTTAGTATTCACTCTAAAAATAGTTTGCTAATGGAATTAGATCAGAATTTTCGTTTAATTTTGGGATTACTGTTTCAATATAAAGAACCTGCATTATCTCAATCTAAAACTTCAGTTTCTCCAATTTTCTTGATCTCTATCTGAATCTTCTATTGTTCAGTATATCGGATTTTGGGATACACTCATATATTATTCCTACAACAATATCAAGTAAATTAACACTAATAATATGAAACATATATATATATAAAAGCAAAATTAACATGATCCAAGACGAGGCACCTGTAGCAACTGCATGTAACTCATTCGAGACAGTTGATATTGATAATCTGACGTTGACGTAATTTGCCATTAGATGGTCAAAGTTGAGGAAGAATGAAACAATTAAATGCAAAACATCATTACTTACCCTAATATTCCACAAATGAGTTTCCCCAAATATCCAAGTACAATGAGAGCCCAAGCTATCTTGTAGTAACCAACCTTAAGGCCATATGAGATTGCAGCATCAACATCACCATCTACTTGTAGTAAAACCTATGCAATTCAGTAACAAAAATGTACCTTAAAAATTTTTAGTATTCACTCCAAAAATAGTTTGCTAATGGAATTAGATCAGAATTTTCGTTTAATTTTGGGATTACTGTTTCAATATAAAGAACCTGCATTATCTCAATCTAAAACTTCAGTTTCTCCAATTTTCTTGATCTCTATCTGAATCTTCTATTGTTCAGTATATCGGATTTTGGGATACACTCATATATTATTCCTACAACAATATCAAGTAAATTAACACTAATAATATGAAACATATATATATATATATAAGCAAAATTAACATGATCTAAGACGAGGCACCTGTAGCAACTGCATGTAACTCATTCCAGACAGTTGATATTGATAATCTGACATCGACTGAGATGATTGATAGTAATAGTCCAATAGTTGTTTAACCGACTGATGTTGGCTTTCCGACAACAAACTAGGAGCACCGACCGTTACCTAAGAAAAAAATACACCAACTTCATAAATCTAATAATTGTTGTTTGAATAATTTTCTAGCTGTAGATACACCAACCTATTCTTTTTTCTTGCATTTTCGTCTTTCTAAACAACTTTTAGGTCGTTTGGTTGCTCTTTGTTCATCACGATTTTTTACGCCTTTTACACTACCATCGGCAATTTCTGGTGGGATATCTGCATTTGTTGTCTCATCACCAACATGTAAATCTTGAAGATTCTGTACTACCTCTCCAACTAGGTAATATTGTCCTGTATTTTTTTCTTTGCCCCAAGAAAACTTGCAACCAACAAGCAATTCCACATAACCCTAGACGCCATCCTGCCAGACCATGTCTATGCATCATCATCTATTATTGTACGATCGGAACAATAGGTAGATGCATAAGATCTTTTCTTTTTTGTCCACCTATGAAGTATACACTTGTCGGGTTTAATAGTCAGATCGTGAATAATAAAAACCTTAAAAGTATGCGCACAAATGATTCCATTAGTCTACATCATCCGACATTCACATTCAATCACCTCATCCTTAGGCTCAAAAATAACCCTCACTAAAAGTCTCAAATCATCATGGAATGCCAGGACATATTCGGGGTCTTGTCGTGATACAATACGCCAGCCTGATGCCTCAACCAACTCATGCTGCATCATCTTAAATATAGTTGGCGTATATACCTTTGCTAACTGTCTCATCAATGCAGATTTCGTCATGATCAAGTTTGGCAACTTTTGCCTAGATTCATAATCTGCAAAAAATTCTTTTTCACGCTTCTTGTTCATAACTCTTTCAAATTGATGGAAAAATATCTCAAATTAATATTATATTTCAAATGTGTTTTCAAATCACTGTTCAGGCTTTCAGAGAGTTGTGTACTTCTAATACTTAGTGAAAAGGTTTTCCCCATGTAGCAATATGCCAATTAATGACGTAGCACGTATATCCCGTCCAGCCATGTGCGTGTATGAGACTCTCCTTCATTGGATATCATGTAAGCCCATACATTTTCAAACTTGAACTCATCAGTTATAGAAAACATACATAATTTGAATGTATCTAACAAGTCTGACTGGGAAGCAAGATGCTTAGTAGCATTTTGCATAATATACCATGTGTACAACCCATGACAGGTACTACTCATCACCAGCCTAAGAGCTTTAGCCATAGCAACGTCTTGATCACTGAAGATGGTGATCGGAGCCTTGCCACCATGACAACGTAGGAACATCTCAAATAACCATATAAAAGAATCGGTTGTCTCATCATATAACAACGAAGCACTAAACACCGCCATCTGCTTATGGAGGTTAAACCCACTAAAAGTAACAAAGGGCCTCAAACCCTTATTCGTCCTGTAAGTGGTATCAAATATAATTACATCCCTAAAATATTGGTAGTCTAATATCATCTCTACATCAGTCCAGAAGATTTTAGTAATACAGTTATCCAAATCAAGCTACAACTCATAGAAAAATTCAGAATTTTTTATTTTTTTTGAAAGTACATCAGAATAGCTCCCCCACAAAGCATCAAGGATGCCCAGCGACTGACTAGATGATTTGCAGCCTTGTCCTGCTTCCTAACAAAATTTGGTGACAAGTATCAGCCATTCTTTAAGGCATTGAGGGGAACAAAATCAAACGGTTTCCAATGGACGGCAGATTGCTAGACGGCCTTCAATGAGTTGAAGCAGTACCTGGCTAGTCCGCCATTACTAACATCACCCAAGGTCGGTGAAGAGCTGTACCTCTATGTAGCAATATCAGAGGTGTCCCTCAGCTCAGTCCTCATAAGCCAGGACCCCGATACTGTAACAGTCCAGATTTTAAATCATAGAAAATCCCAGTCATTAAATTAATATAATGTTGGAATAAAAGAAGGTTTATCTGCGTTGACTGAAAATGTGAAGGGTACTTATCCGGTCAACGCCAGTTGATCGAAAGTAATGAAAAAGCAATTAAAAGGCTAGAAGGCAAGTCGAGGTAGTTAAGTTGACCGGAATTGTGTAATTGTTGACCAGAAAACATAATAAGAAAGTAATCCAGTCAACGCCTGTTGACCGAAAAACGTGAGGGAGAATTTAACCGGTCAATGCCAGTTGACCAAAAAGGAAGGAAGGAGGCCGGAAGTGTTGAGACGATAGAAAAAAGGAAAATTTAATCCGGTCAGAGTCAGTTGACCAGAAACCGTGAAGAGAGGCCAAGGGAGAATTGACCACTGATTGATTGACGTAATGACCAAATATGATTAAGGTCAGGATGACCATACCAAAGTAGGTAATCTACTCTCAACCACCCCACTAACCTTCTAGAAAGGCAAGGAGAGCAAGTAAAGAAGTGCAAGCAGTTGACCTACCCTACCTACTACCACCAACCCCAACATCTATAAGTAATGGGCCAGGAAATTAGGATAGGCCATCGACCGGGTGAAGGCGCTAAGAACTTCGAGCCAGAACCAAGTAAGGGGTTCATAGATCCAATCCAGGCAAGTGTACTCACCCTTTTAAGATCATGTTTATAATGCAAGCGTACTCCCTGTTTTTAAGATCATGTTTTAATGCAAGTATAACTAATGATGTCCAGTTATTTCATGATGTTCGCACGCATGAAGTTGGATTATTGCATGATTTAGATGATGACAAGTTATTTATTTATGAAAAAGTAGACTGGCCTGGTACAATGACGTATAAGCTCTTTGATTTGAAACCGGCCTTAAAGAATAATTGAAATCGGCTTTGCATTGTAATCTGAAACCGGCCTTAAAGAATAATTGAAATCAGCTTTGCATTGTAATCTGAAACCGACCTTAAAGAATAATTGAAATCGACCTTGCATTGTAATTTGAAATCGGCATTTGCTCTTTGATCTTGAAATTGGCCTTAATTGAAACCGGTGTTTGTAGTATGATTTGAAACCGGCATATGCTCTGTGATTTTGAAATCAGCATTGCCTTGTGAATTTGAAATCGGCTTTTGTTAAAGGACCTCCGGCATTTTGATAAAAACGACCCCCGGTTTTAAGACATTACAAGAAAGACCTTATGGTGTTCGGTTAATTGCATATTCGACTTTGATTTTCGGAAAAGCATGATTTGCAGAACTAAGTATTTGATGGCCGAGTAGCTGCAGGCCTTAAATTTAGCCGTTATTGAGATACGATGGCCGAGTAGCTGCAAGCCTTAAATGTAGCCGTTATTGAGATATGATGGCCGAGTTGCTGCAGGCCTTAAATGTAACCGATGGTCGAGTAGCTGCAGACCTTAAATGTAGCCATTTGATTTGGTCATGACTACAGACCTTAAATGTAACGTTATATGATTCAGAGGGTCGAGTAGCTACAAGCCTTAAATGTAGCCGTATGATGGTCAAGAGCTGCAGACCTTAAATGTAGCCGGTTTTTGACGAAAATGAATTTGGAAATAGAAGCATGTTTTTGGAAATCTAATTGCATGACTTCAGAATCTGTTTGCATTGACTCTAGCCATATTTTATGAAACTGCCTGCATATGCTCCTTTATTGCATTCTGTCTGTTTATTGTTCATGACTAAGCATGATTTATGCACGAGTACCTTGATGGGCTCTCTAGCTCACCCCTCCTATTTTTTAGATGATGATGAGGAGTTTATGCCTGACGAAAACGATTGAGGTTTGATGGACTAGTTAAGCAGAATAGCTGACCAAGATTAAGTAGCAGTGCACGAGCAAAATTGATGTACTCTCTTTTGATTATTTTGGGAAACATTTTGTAGGACACTTTCACAGTGAAAGTTGTGAAAGATTAATAAATATTAGTATGCTTCCGTACCATATTGTGGTTTGAGAAATTTGTGATTTCTAGTGGCATCTTAGTTTGTTCAAAACCTTCATGACCTATCGACCTCGTCTTGGCCGGTCAAGAGAGAAACCACGACCCCTGGCTGCCAACTCACGAAGTTGGGCCTTATGCGATCCCGTGCATCCATTGTTATATATATATAAAAGAAAAGAAAAATTTTGAGTCTACCTTTTTAACCAGAGTTTATGATCGGTTATGATCGACGGGCAGCCGCATGCGGTGGAATGTGGCCGGTTTGTCAAAGATACCCAACGGTCGGTCTATTATGTGTGCAAAACATTGACCCGCCTAGAGACGTGCTACCCGCACACGGAAAAGTTGGCCTTAGCTCTCATATTCTCCGCGTGAAAACTGAGGCCCTACTTTCAGGCACAACGCATCGTAGTTCTCACCGACCAGCCTCTAAAGAGCATACTCTAGAAACCCGATGTTTCTGGACGGTTGGTAAAGTAGGCTATTGAATTAGACAAGTTCGACATTGAGTTTAGGCCCAGTCCAACCATAAAGGCGTAGGCTCTAGCCGACTTTATTGTTAAGACTACGACCCCGATTCTCGAAGAACTACCCTTAAAGAACGCTAAACAGCACATGGAGGCTCCAGAATGGGTGCTCCACACAGACGGATCATCCACAGAGTAGGAGTGATCCTCACAACCCTTGACGGGTTTGAGGTGAAATACTTCCTTAGACTCGACTTCCCGGCTACCAACAATGTTTCCTAATACGAAGCCCTGCTAGTCGGGTTAAGATTAGTAAAGGAGTGCTTAGCCAAGAGACTGGCTGTTTTCAATGACTCCGAGCCGATCGTTAACCAGGTTAATGGAAACTTCGAGGCAAACAACCCACATATGGCCAAATACTTACCAAGAGCAAGGAAGGCCGTCTACAACTTCGACAATCTAACCTTGGTCTATGTTCCCAGAATTGAAAACTGGAAGGCCGATCAGCTGGCAAGAGCAGCGGTGGCCAAAAATCCAGAACAGTACTTGAGAAACATGAGGGAGGTCCTGAGCGCTCCCAGTATAGAGGGACAGGAGGTAATATAGGTCTCCGAGATAGAAAACTAGATGACACCCTACCTGAGATATCTAGCAGACGAAACATTGATAGAAGATGCAGAAGAGGCTGGCTGGTACACTGTAGTCGACAGGCGACTGTATCGCCGTGGCTATTAGACCCCGTACCTCTGTTGCTTAACCCTAGAAGAGGCGGACTACGTCTTGAGCGAAATGTACCTCGGGATTTGCCGATCTCATGTGGGCTGTAAAAACTTAGCATTCAAAATCATGCGGCAAAGCTACTATTGGCCCTCGATGAAAAAGGATGCACTCGAGTTTGTAAAAAGGTGCGAAAGCTACCAGCTTCATGGCAACCTTCGCCACCAGCTGTCTGCCAAGCTGAAATCCCTTCAGGTGCCATGGCCCATCGCGAAATGGGGACTTGACATTCTTGGCCGATTTTCCATTGCAACCGCGCAAAGAAAGTTCATCATAGCGGGCATCGACTACTTCACAAAGTGGGTTGAGGCCGTCCCGCTGGCAAAAATCATAGAACACAACGCACTCGAGTTCGTCGGCCAGAACATCATTAGTAGATTTGGTGTTCTAGAGGTCATTGTGACAGACAATGGAACTCAATTCTCACGGAAATGCCTCACCAAGAATTGCACCGGCCTTGGGGTTAGGCTCGTTAACACTTCCGTGGCATACCCCCAAGCGAATAGACAGGTGGAGGTCACGAATCGAAGCTACTTCACAGGCTCAAGACCAAGTTAGAGGACGCAGGGGGCTCCTAGGTAGACAAGCTCGCCTCAATCCTTTGGTCTTACCGAACAAATCCAAAGGAACCAATGCGTGAGACGACCTTTAGCCTTTGCTATGGGACTGAAGTGGTGATCCCAGCCAAAATCGAGCTCCCAAGTCTTAGTGTGACGGCCCGTACTTAATTACACATATAAATTTTCCGTCAAGACTTAAAAAGATAATTAATATTAATTATCTGGACATAAAACTTTTACTTCTCTTTCTTACACAGGATTGTCTGAGGCCGAACAGCATGAGTTGGCCTTCCGAATTTAATTTCACACTAGGCCGGCCAACATTAAGGTTAGCCGAACTTGAAAAATCTGAGATGCTTACTAAACCTTTCAATAACATTAACCAAAAAGAATTCACGGAAACATACTAACAATATTTATAGAGTTATAAACAGCGGAATCATTTTACAAGTCTTCTCAAAACATCAAAAGGAAAATAAAATTAAGCTCTTCATTGATCAGCTCTGGCCTGCTAGCTATATCGTATGATTGTACTCAACTTCGTCCTCCATAAGCCTTTCATCATCTGAAAAGTGGTAAGAATGAGCTACAAAGCCCAACAAAATACTCACATGAAGAAAAACATAAAAACATAAACATATATATAAGCGGATCAAATCAGAGATTCATAACATAACTTAGCATACGAAAACCAACATGTCGTTTCTTCTTTAGTTCGGAATTTCCTTAGTCTTTTTCTGATTATCTTGTCTTCGGAAAACTCATAAAAACCATTGGGAATTCTTATCGTCTTTAGGGATCGGACGGGAGCGGACAACGTCGAGGACGGGTTGTGTATAACCCCACAACCTAAAGCCGTATCCCCTCATATGCTCCCCGGGGCGGGAGGTAATGCCTTTAACCGGGCATACGGGGCCGTAGTCCAAAAGTCTTATGCCACCAAAAGTCCCCTCCCATGGCCCAGGAGGCAATCCTCGAGTGTCACTCCAATATCCTTCGTCCATCTTTAACAGCAAGTTTAATGGAGACTCGGTTCATAGTTCTTGTCTTTTAATGGCCATACATCATAGTTCGAAAGTCGAAAGTCGTAGAGTTTCACTTGCTGTCCGGATTACATGCATTGTTCCATGTTCATATAAATAGGCCGGAGTTCTTTTTCATACAGAGGGCTAGAGTTCCAAAAGCTGGAGTTCTTTTGTCAAAGTCGGAGTTCTTTACAAAGCCGGAGTTCTTTCACATAAAAAGCCGAAGTTCTTTACGAAGCCGGAGTTCTTTTACATAAAAAGCCAATGTTTCAAAAGCCAGAGTTCTTTTCAAAAGGCGGAGTTCTTTTCTGAAATCTGAAGTTCTTAAAAGCTGGAGTTCCTTTATCTAGAGTTCTAAAAACTGGAGTGATTTTTCTTTAAAATTCAGAGCTCTAAAATCGGAGTGATTTTTCTTTAAAATCTGGAGTGCTTTTTCATCAAAAGGACGGAGCTCTTTTTTGTAAAAGGACGGAGTACTTTTTCTTCAAAAGGACGGAGCTCTTTTTCATAAAAGGATGGAGTGCTTTTTCTTCAAAAGTTAGAAGTCTTTTCTGCAATTATTAGAGTTCATATAATTTGACAAATAATCATATACTTCAAGCAGAATAAAATCTAACACCATGAATATCAGAGTTTCTTTAAACATGTGATTAAGAACGATAAATCGCAAAAATAGAACATACATCATACATACATAATTTCATAAGAATATCATATACTTACGTAGCAAACATGCATAAATATGAACTTTAAAAACAGGGGTGAGTATCTTTTCTGGATTTCTTCTACTTTGCCTTGATCTTTTTACTGTTGCCTGGGTTTCTTTTATTTTGCCTTGATCTTTACTCTTGCCTGGGTTTCTTCTACTTTGCCTTGATCTTTACTCTTGCCTGGATTTCTTCTACTTTGCCTTTATCTTTACTCTTGCCTAGGTTTCTTCTACTTTGCCTTGATCTTTTGGCCTTCCTTTACTAGAAACTCTATTGCGTGCCTCTTTCTCATTCTTCTAGTTCTTATTTATAGGCCTTGGGTCTGATGACCGTCATTAATGATTGGCAGTTCAGGGGGAATGTTTCTTATTTATGGCTCTACATTTTCCAAAAGTCCCTTTCTTAATTAGATCATTTATGGTTTTGCATTCCCAAGGAGTTCATTAATTCCTAGTTAACTGAATTTAACGGAATTTAGATTTCTCATGTAAACACATTAAATTCCTGGTTAACTAAACCTAGCGGGATTTAGCTTTTTCATGTAAACACATTAAATTTCTGGTTAACTGGACTTAGAAGGATTTAGCTTTCTCATGTAAATATATTAAATTCCTGGTTAACTGAACTTAACAGGAATTAGCTTTCTCATTTAATCACATTTCGTTCAACTATCGACGTTGACCGAATTATTCTTACAAGACTTCCGGTCAATATTTGTTGACCGGATCATCAACTTCGGCTTTTCCAACCACAAAGCCACTCCGGCCTTACATGGCTGGACTTGATTTTCATCAAGGAAATCCGGATTTCTTTTCATCAAGGAATATTTCGGACTTCTTTTCATCAAGGAAATTCGGACTAGATTTTAATCAAGAAAATTCGGACTTCTTTTCATAAAGGAAATCCAGATTGGGTTTTCATTAAGGAAATTTGGACTTCTTTTCATCAAGAAAGGGTCGAACTTGATTTCATCTTAAGGCCGATTTACTTTTCTTATTACATTTTCTGACCAATTGGCATTGACCGGATTATAAGGACTTGATGACTGGAATTTTCTATGTTCAAGAATCTGGGTAGTTACACTTAGGGTGGAATCTTTTGACCCGTAGGCTAACTCCCAAAAAATCTGGGAACACCTAGACTTGCTAGAAGAAGCCCGCGATACCGCTAGAATATGGATCGCAACCTACCAGTATCGAGTAGCTTGCTACTACAACAAGAAGGTGAAAGCGAGGCAGTTCGATGTTGGGGACTTGGTCTTACGAAGCATCGAGGCCACAGGAAAGGTGACCGGCCGGAACAAGCTCTCTTCGAATTGGGAAGGGCCTTTTTTAGTCTCCGCCGTCCTGCGAAACGGGGCATACAAGCTCCAGAACCAGGACGGAAAGTTGGTGCTGCGGACATGGAACGTGATCCATCTCGAACGCTACTTCCAGTAGGTACCCAGGTATGTATCTTGGGAAATTATATGTGATCATTTGTGTGCACGATTCAGTTAGTAAAATAAGTGTTTCCTTAGCATGCTACATGTGCATATATATATGGTTCTCATTGTAGGTTCGAATCGACCTAGGCTGCCCTTAAGTTGGGAGGGTCTTCACCCTCTCGTTACTAAATCCTGATTATCCAGGCAGCCCGTGAGTGGCGTATCTAAACCCTTGTTATCCAGGCGGCCCATGAGTGGTCGTATCTAAACCCTTATCATCCAGGCGATCCATGAGTGGTCGTATTTAAACCTTGGTCATCCAGGCGGCCCATGAGTAGTCGTATTTAAACCTTGGTCATCCAAGTGGCCCATTAGCGGTCGAAAAAATTTTAGGGGGCTAACACAGCACACGCGACGACCTCCTTCATAAGGAGATAGCGTGATCAGCCAACAATGGCCGACTGGAGCAAAACGCTCCACCAAAGCATGCCGCCCAATTCTACACCTGGGCAGCGCCGCCAAGCTTTACTTACAGGCAAATTTTAAGCCGGCTTAACACACGCAACAGCCTAGAAGACGCCATCAACACCCCGAAAACGAGGCGGGTGGCCAACTCGCAGGAATCCTGTCCAATTGGCCGCCAAGAAAGGCAAAGAAGCAAAATACAAAGGAAAGAGTGTGTGACAAATACAAGGCTACTTGTATTATTGCTGAATTGAAAGATACATCATTGAATTCAAAGAAAAAAAAACTACAATCACGAAAGCTATGAAGGTGGCAGTGGCCTTTGTCTGTCTTGAGGCTCCCCCACGAGGCTGTCGCGACGCTGTGTTGACCGATTCGATAAATTGATAAGATCCACAGGGAAGTCTGGATCAACCAGCCGAACAATGCGTCGGCTAATGTTGATCCTTTCCCACAACCGCGCCAGCATCATGCACTCAACCTCGTGGGGACGGATACGGAGACTCAGGTCGTTCTCTAAGGTCGCCATTTACCGAGCAAGTTGATCAATGCACCATTTAGCTCACTCATTCTCTTCCTTCAAATGGGGGACCTCAACTTTCAAGCTCAAGTTCTCCGCTTTCGTGTCCGCCAGGACAGTCTCCAAGGTCGCCGCGTCCTCTAGGTGCTCTGCCCCCAGAGCCGCAAGCCTAGCATCGAGCCGGGCGATCTCCCCATCCCTATCAGAGATCACCATGTCTCTCTGTCTGAGCGCCTTAGCAACTGCACTCGAAACTTTGTAAGCCTACACAAAAAAGAAAGGGGGGTTAGAAAAGGCAAATCAAAAGGCAAGGTGGGCAATAGAATCTATACCACCAAAATTCTCCGTGCTGGCCTGTCTGGCCTTGCTCCCAATTCCGACACAAAAGGCGGTGAGCTAGGAAGGGGGCTTACATCAGCAAGGCTGGAAACGACCTCATCCATGAACTCCGCCATGGGATCCTCTAGAGTGTCCTCCATCTTGGCTGGCTCCCTAGAAACGGTGGGGACTCCAAAATCTGCTCTTGCTACCCTGCCGGATGGCTCCCAAGTCGACCCCAACGGCGCAGGCTGCACCAGAATAACGCCGCCGCTCAGCTTGGTTTTATAAGTCTTAAGGGCCAGCTCAACTTCTATCTCAGATGCGGTGCTAGCACCTGCAAAGTGTCCAGTAGAGAGGTAGTCAGGCCCTGAGGACGACGAAGAAGGCACCACCGAGGCCGCCCTCTTTTGCCTTGGATTGGGAGGACCCGAATCAGACGGGCGGGGACCAATAAGAAAACCCTTCTTCCTCTTCTTTTTCTGCAAGTCCTCTGGTGGCGGGATTCTCAATTTTTGGACTGGAGACGTTTTCCATTGCACGAGAAACTAAGTGGTCCCTCCGGAAGTCTCTTAGATTCTTCTCCAGCAGCTCAACCAGCCACTCTAGGGACGCCGTCTCCGCCTCCAAAGGCGCCCCCGTATACACCTCAGGCACTTGACCCCACTACTTGGGCAAGGGCCAAGACTCTCCAATATTAACAAAAAAGAACCAGTTCTTCCAATTCTTGAGGGATTCGTAAATGACGGTGTTAATCTTGAGACCGCTGCGGGGGGACAAAGAAATCCACTCTGCTCCCTGATTGATCTTAAAGACCCCCTCACCATTGATATCGTCAATAGCCTTGAATGTTGATGAAAAAAAATGCAAAGGGAGCACAAGTACCTGACGGTGTTGGCGTGAAACTGAGCGATAGGGACCTGAAGTGCCCAAAAATCGACATCAGCTCGTCAGGGATGGGAAGGCGGAGCCCACTCATCAAATGGGCTTTGTATATAGTCACGAAGCCTGTGGGCGGCAAAAAAGCTCTGTTGTCCTTCCCTGGAACGCGGAAGGAGATCTCCTGCGGAATGTTGAACTCAACGTACAGGACTTTCACATCATTTTTTCTCAAAACGGAGGTGATGTCGGCGACAGAAGCCATGGTCAGAGCTAGGGTTTGTTTTCTTCTTCACAAATGGAACGAGGAAGACAAAGAAACACGAAAGGCACAAAAAATTCAAAATGAAGCAAGCAGGCAGTTTAAAAACCCATGTGAACCCAAAACCGTCTCGAAAACCTGTGCCATCATTACCGCCGCGTGTCATTTCCCTAGAAGAAGGCTGTCGAATCAAATCCTTTGGCTCATTAAATCCCGGGGTCTTGAACGTACCACATAGAGGTACGTGGCCTGCTTTTCTGGCAGGGCGGCTAATGATCAACGCTTCCTTCTCCAAGTTGCCCAGAAACTTCCCAAGAATGGTGAACAAATCCGGTTAACACTTTGGAAGTACTCAAGGCTCCTCTTCAGACGGGCAACGACTCTGCCAACAGAAACAAGCGCATCCCATCGTAAACATGTTGGAGGCCAGAATCATGACCACTAGCATGGGGGGCTTGTGATGGGTAGGCCCATAACTGGCAGCCCAATGAGAAAAGCCGCCAAAAATCAAGAAAAGTCCAGACGCACGTTAGACGGTCAATGTGCTAGTGTTGATCGCCCGGCGCACAAACTGACGGCCAATGCGCTCCTTTAAGACGGTCAATATTTTGTTGACGGTAAGTACTATAGCAGCAGGCCGTAAAAAGACGTTAAACCTAATACGGGTCAGACCCAGTTTTCCAAGTGTTCCCGTACACGACAAGCAACGATCCGTTCCCTAATTTCACACTTTCCTTAAAGTCGATCTGCTCTAAAAAGGCAGCAACAGATTTAGCGCCTTCCTCAAGCAACAGATTCAACGCCTTTCCCATGAGGAAGGCGCCAGATTCTCTCTCCTTACCAACAATGGAGTCTAACGGTTACAAAAATATAAAAGGAAGGCAGATAATCTGGAGATCCGTTACACCGCTCAGAAAGAAAACGATCCCATCAAATCACGCCAGTCAAGCCTACCAACTCAAATAAGGCCGCCGAGCACTAGGCTAAGAATCACGTCTTCCTAGCCAAGGAAGGTCGCACTCCCCATTGTCTATATAAGCCCAGAGTCTCCACTCTGAAAGACACGTTTTCTGATACGATCAGAACCACGAATACAAACGCAAAGTACAATGCAGTGCTTGAGCATACTTTCTCTCAATTGCTCACCTTCCAATCCCACTCTAAGCCTTCAGATTACAAAGACTTCTCCCGCTCTCTGAGAACCATCTTCCAAAACTTCCACGCTTTCAGGACGTAACTTCCACTCGTTCTTTGGGAATATCGAGTCGGAAATCATACTCTCAATGAGTCACGGGAACGTCTCTACATCTATAGGCCAACACTCTCGCCAATCTCCTTCTTCCTCTCTTTTACTTACCAGTTCACCTTCTAAAGTTCAAAGACTTATTACTGATTTGAGCGTTCGAGTATTTTTGGTGGGACAACATCCCACCGGCACCTAATCTCTTGTTTATTATAGTGGTGTGTAGGATTCAGACTCGGTGAATGGAGCTAGATTCAATCAACCAGGCGAATTCGAATCTGTTCGAAGTCGGATTCAGGTACACATTAAAATCACCCGCTTGAAGTTATTTTCCCCAATTAAAATTTCCCAACTTTTAAATGCTATTTATCTTCTGTTGTGTCAAGTTTATTTCTCACTTTATCACGGCCTTTTCCTACGTCGTCATGTCGTGTCACCTGAAAAGTGATAACAGTTACATAAAATAGGAGAATACTAAACAAAAATATATTTCACTCAACTCACCCATTTTGTTTAAATTGGCTTATATATATTAACCAATTTTTTTGTAAATCCAAAAAAAAAATATATGATTTTGTTCATTCAGAAGATAAAAAACCGCCTACCCTTGATTTAAAGTTTTCACAACCAAAACATTTTGTACATAACAAAACAGAACGTACAAAACAACAAAATAATTAAAAACTTATAAATAACTGACGTTCTATTTTAAAGAATACAAGTCATACAACATAAAAATATTCACCACAAAGTAAATAAGCACAAAAAAATCATTTAAAAATTATATTTCCTTTCTCGCATATTAATGTATGTCAGTTATTTGGATTACTATATAAATTAGAAAGTCATATAATACATTTGAGCAATTTAAAAGAATGTAGGTCAAGTCTTTATAATTATAAATTTAGATCTTATATATCATTATAACTAAATAAGAGGATAGAGGTATAAAAACTCGTTTTTTGATATATCATCCAACGTTCAAATCAATATTTTCTTTTAGGAAAATTGAAAGATCTAAGGAGGAAAAATGGATGAGTACTAAAATAACTAAATTTGGAGGATTGGGCAGTATAGATTCTAATGAGTAAAGAAGAAACAATCTGTAAGTTAATCTCTCTATTAGCCTTTCTTTGTGTTGAATAAGGGGCTTTGTATTTATAATCTAAACATCGTATAATTTATCTTTTCTGAATTGCATGTATACCATCTAGAGCATTACACTATATTAAGTTTCAACCATTATATTAATTGTATAACCATTATATGGTTAATTTTTAGCATTTATTCAGTAGTAATTATCTACTTTAATGCGGTTGATTACCACTTGATTATATGTAATAATTCATTAGGATTTAATACCTTATCAATAATTTTGTTGGGCTGCTAATTGTCTTGATCTTCTATACTTTTAGTCACTTAATTGATCGATCAACCAATTAAGTTTTCGGTAAGGTCATTCTTTGAATTGATTTCCTATCAATTGATCAACTTGATTGTCCTGATAACTCGTTTTATATTGACATCTTACGACTTTTTGATTTATATCGTGTTGAAATGTCCTTATTTGAACAATATCGACCACTAGCGCCCCATACTCAAATGTTAAATTTAAGCTCCGAGTATATTAAAATAGAAAGCTTGTTGGCTTGTCTGTTGTGCCAGTTGTACTTTCTGTTTCTGAGAGATTTTTATCAGTTGACTAATCTTATTAATTAAAGTTTAATTCATTACCTTTTTTATTGGAATTTCTTTAACTATTTGATGACCACTTTATTTTTTTTGTTGAAAATTTTCGTTCTGCCTCAACTATAAGTTGAGGGCTCTCCCCTGTTCACTCAACAATGACTACGCATTCCTCCACATTGGTAGAAACTCCTGTTAGCCTTCATTCAGCCTTTTCATCTCCATCATCAAATGAAAATCATGTTTGCTGAGCAAGAGGGGAAGTACACTCAAGAGCCTTTTTAGCCTTCCTAAGGTGCTTATAATGTTGGTTTTGATTGTCTTCTTTTATATGGAAAGCCATTTTAATTTTCCTCTTCTATGTAGCATCTAAAGCCTAGGTAACTCCTCTTTGGAGCACCTCCTCCCAATGTTTTTTTTTTTCATTCTCATATGGTTCATCGTGGAGAGAGGGCATGCTCTAAGGGAATCAATTGGCTTCTTATCTAGTGTATTGTATTCTATGACATCTTTTAATATCGCACAATAGGGTCAACTGATAGGGTGTTGTGTTTTGAGAGAATAGGGTGGTGCCCACTACACTTTGTTTCACATTGAACTTTTAATACTGGATGGGCCTTTCCTATCTCTTTCTTTTCTTCCGACTTGATCCATCATTTTATAAGAACATGCCTTGTTGGCCAGTGCATTAATGAGAAGAAATTTTTATTTTTTAGATTCAGGTCATAGTTTCTTATTTTATTACTTTTCTTTAACTTAAATTTATCCCATTTAGGATTATAAGTCAACGAAAATTTAGATTAATAAACTATTCAAATGAAAAATTTTATTTTGCTTTTTTTAATACCTAAATGTTTTTGAGATTCCTTTAGCTACAAAATTTGTGGAAATCATGGAAGCTCTGGAAATTCCTATTACTCGTCTTCATCCTAACACCATTAGATACATTTTATTCTTGTGCATCTTCCTCCACTGTTGGAATCTTAGGTCGGATGTCTAAACAATTTAGTAGTGTTTTGGTTTAACTCAGATAGCAATTGGATTTCCTTGACTTCAAGAAAATGGTTCAAAATAAGTGGTGAAAATCCTAATAATGTAAAAAATTAGATGGACCAATTCTTTTTTATGGAGGTTTCTTCCAATTGGTTCTTTTCAACAATTAGAACAAAGTTAGTCCTTCATTTTTGGATCTGGTCCTTAACAATGAACATCATATGTCCAATTTCTAGACAAAGCTTATTGATGAGAATGTGGCTAAGTTGCACGATATTTGAAATTTTTTGACTTAGGATGCAATTAGACAATGTTGGCTGGCATATTTTTCTAGGTGGAAAGGCTATCACTGATATGCCATCTTGTCCCCTTGAAATTGATCTTTTTACATTCCCATGGCTTGGTACATTTAATCAGAGATAGGCTTTATAGTTAAGATATTGGAATTGAATGCCTATTTTAGTCATACATCGATTCTCCTGTGGTTTAAGACTTGGCTATCAGAGATGTGAATACCAAAGCTGAAGCCAAAATTTTTTGCGAACAATCTGCTCAATTGGAAAATGAACTAAGTAAATGATGAGGCATTCAGACCTAGCTAATAAAACTTCTATTACTAGAGACCAAATCAATTCCCTTAAGGATAGACTTTATGAAACTAAGCTATGATTGGGCTCATGTGATGTCCTACATCCTCTTATACACTTAATGAGACTTCATACTACATATACATTCACAAAATATATAACTATCATTCACAAGATTTATATGATTGACATATCAAGTGGCTTCAACCCCATACGAATAGCATATGGTATTGGATTCTTCAGAGATACTATTAGGTAGCAAAATTATTACCATAAAATTTTTACAAAAGTATAAATAATGACCATAATAATAAATGGCGGAAGCATAACCAATAAGTAATACCAAAGTCTTGTTCATTTTATTATAATATCAACTACAAGATTCCATACATCCATTATAATTTCATCAAAATACATAAAATACATAAGTCTAAACTATACTTGTTTTTACTGCTGCTCATCCTATACCAACTTGTACTCACCATCTGAAGGATTAGAAAAATAGTAAGAGAGTGAGTCAAATACTCAATAAGGTACATAAAAGTAAAGACATGCCTATTTATAGTTAAAATAAATATATACATTAAAGGAATAGGAACATGCTTGAATTTATGTCTTCTTGAACCTTTTCTTTTCTGATCATTATCTATCTTTAGGGATTAGAGTTAGTAGGCCTTATCAGTTAATAAAGCAGTTAATTGAAATAAATGGCAGAACACCTAGGGTTTCAATTGTTCAGATTAGCCACTGCTGGTTTACCGGCACTGGTGGCGCCGTAGCCGGCCATGGCCGGCCTCCTCGGTGCTCCTCCTGGATCCCTCTAGGATCTCGCCCCCCTTCTCTACCCGTTCACCCTTCAGAGCAGGTAGTACAGTCCTTTTTGTCCGTTTTCTCTCTGCAAACAGATGTCCTCTCGCTTCCACTTCCTCTCCTGCTGAGGGCGGAATCAGTTCATCCTGTCCCGTGCAGTTGCCGGCTGCAAACCTCTCCTCCTAGTCAGATATAGTTCGGATCGGTGGTAAAACCTCATCCCCTGTTCTGAAATTTTTCCCTCCACAGAATGTGGAAGGCGAAGTTGCTTGTATTTCTCCTCCCCTTGAAGTGATCCAACAAAGTAAGGAAGTCTGGAAGACTACGTTACTTGGTTATTTCTCTGGAAAAGCCTTGCACTTCAAATTTGTTGTTCACATCGCTCAACGGATTTGGCAACGTTTCGGCCTCAGTCATATCACAGAGTGTGCAAATGGTTTCTTCCTTTTTCGATTCTCTTCTGATGTAAACTTAGGAGAGGTTTTGGCTAGAGGCCCGTGGACATTCAGAGGTAAATCCTTCTCAAACGTTGGCTACCGGGTATGCCAATAGCTAAAGATAATTTCAATTCTCTCCCGATTTGGATTAAATTACGGATCATCCCTGCTAAGTACTGGACCTCTCTTGGGCTCAGTTGGATTAGTAGTGCAGTTGGTAAACCTATTCATCTTGATGCATTCACGGCCAAGATGGATCGTTTGCACTATGGTCAGGTTTGCGTTGAAGTCAATACTAATGCGGTTCTCCCCTCCAAAATTTTCTTAAGTAACTCTGCAAGTGAGGAGGAGCCGTATGTTGAAGTGGAGGTTGAATTACCTGGTAACCGGGCTAGGAGAGGGAAAAGCTCTACCTTGGGTCAATCCCGCCCTCAGGGTAGAGTCTTGGAGTCCAAAGGGACTCCTGTCACTCCTTCCTCGGACAAGCCGTTTGAAATTCAGCAGCCTAGAACAGGTACTAGGGGCAAACCTGTTGATGCGATGCGTTCTGAGGATCTGGATGCGTTGGTGCCAGGTTTGGACCAGCCTAAGTTGGGCTCGATTTCTAAAGAGTGCGGTGTTGGGTCTCCTATTTATCGAGGGGGTCTGGATCCTGTGCTCAATCCACAACATATGGTTCCTGATGTAAACGTGGTGGGGTTCGCTCCTGAGGTCCTATCTGCTATGGCTCCCAGTAGTGATTTGTAGCTCCCAATCCCCAGAGGTTATAGAGGTGGTCCCAATGGTTGTTGGCCCCATGTTAGCTCTGTGCCCCTCTAGATTTGATAGAGTTCTGGAGGCAAATATCCCTCAGGGTATGCTGCCTGTGTCCAACCTTTGTTCACAGGTTGTTTTAGATATGGATGGGATGTTTGCTATCCCCCATGTCATCATCGATTCATCCCCTTCTGTGTCGCCATCGAACTGCCAATTGGATGACAGGCCTCCTGCTGATGCAGAGGTCATTGATTCTCTTGCTCCCTCTTCTACCCCCAGCCCCCATTCTGGCTTTGCTGATCAGCTTAGGAAAGCTTCTAGCACTGTTTGCTATGATAGGAGACTATCTTCTTTTGCTAAGGTGTTGAGTCGCGGCTTGGTTGCTGATTCTGTGGGGCTCTCGGGTGCTGGTGCTGTACCTGTATCCATTTGGCCGATTTTTGATGTGGACCGTATGGAAGCTTTTGGACCAGAGGATGCCTCTATTAGGTTGAATCTGCCTGTTTCAGGTTGTGATGCGGCAGCTGTGGACCTTGTCCCCCCGTGCTTGCCTCCGGAACAGGGATCTGTAGTTGACACTGCTGTTGAGCCTTCTATTAGCCCCCTTGATGCCCAGGTTTCCCATCATGATTTATCTACTGCTATAAAGGTTGATCTTAACAACACTCCCAACTCTATCTCTCGTCTCTCAAGGAAGTATTCCTTGGATACCTCTAGCATTATGGGGTTTGACTCTAGTAGCCCCAGCGACTCTCTACCAGATATTCGAGTGGGCCAGACTCCGGTTGTCTCCAGGGTGAAATACTACAGCACCAACGAGGTGATTGCTATGCAATATGATACTTGCAAGCCAGCAAAGTCTCGTAGATGAAGAAAGTCCAAAAACTCCATTGGATCCTCTGGCACTTAGGCCTTTGACGGTTCGGCTAGTGGGTCTGGGGTGGGCTGTAATACAGCCTCTCTATATTTGTTGCAGGGTGTGAGGTTTTGGGTCTGAAAACTTAATAATGACGAGGTGATTAGTGTGCTAATGATCAATACTAGGCCTATGGATCAAATAAGGTTGTGTATCAGAAGAAAAATCGAGAAGAATTCGGGTTCGTGCTGCTGAAGCGCTGCCAGCAAGCTTGCGCCTACTGCGTGCTCGAGCCGTGGCTTGAGTGTGTTTTCTAGAACCTCGCCCGCCTGCTAGCCGCTCGAGCAGGAATTCCAGAACCTCGTCTGCCTGCTGGCCACTCGAGCAGAGCTCGAGCGGGAATTCCAGAATCACGCCCGCCCAATGCTCGCTCGAGGTGTGCTCGAGCGGTGGTGCCTTTTTAAGCCGCATCGTGCTTCTTTCTCCTCATTTTTCCACGATCCCAGGAGCTTCTAGAGAGAGAGAGTGCCGATTCTAGTGAGTGAAGGGAGGAGATCGAGGCCGTGGAGTCCAAATTCGTTCGAGAGCTAGTTATAAAGGTAAAAGCACGCGTCGAGGCAAGTATTCTCATACTCACTTCTCGTTCTCTTTCGATGTTTTGCTTGATTTGTTGGGTATTTTGTGTCGATACCCACCGTGAATGCTAGAATCATGAAGCCCATGCCTTAAGATCCAAGAATATGTAGTTAGTTATTCAAATCGTATCCGATTCACTCGGTTTGGTTTCACCGAAACCCTAACCCACGAAATTGGGGATTTCCTATTTTCCTTCCGCGTATCGTGAAGTTACCTCAAAATGTGAATCCCCACATCCTAAATATGTATATATGTCGGCCACAAGTTCGATCTCGCACGTTTCGACCCAATCGCGGTGTCCGGGCCCTCTAAATTGGCCCCAAAACTATTCACCCGAGACCCAAGGGGGAAATTGTAGGTTTTTATCTTCATAAAATGTTGAATTGACCTCAAAATGTGAATCCTCGTATCCCAAAAGTATGTACGTGTTGACCGGATGATTGATTCCGCAAGATTCGACCCGTTTGCGGCATCCGGGAGCTTTAAAAGTCCCTTGTTACTGTTCATCCACAAATGAAATGGGAGAATTGCATGCTTCCATCACCGTATTATGTTAAATTGAGCTCAAAAGATGAAACATTGTGTCCTAATTGTGCGTACGTATCCACCGGACGTCCGATCTCACAAGTATCGAACCGTTTGTGGCATCCGGACGCTCTAAAAGAGGCCCGACACTGTTCACCCGAAATGAAATGAGAAATATACATGTTATGCCCTCGTTTAATTGTTATAGAAGTGACGTCTAATTGTTTGAACGTAAATGTAAGCCCCAAAAATGTGTATCCATGTGCCGGAAGCAAGGAAACGACTCCAGGAGGCTTCTAAAATAATACGTGATTATCGAAGGTGTGATATTCAGAATTCTCTTGTGAACATGAATTAAATTGTAATGACGAGATTGACTCCCACAGAAAGTTGTGAACCGAGCAAGTGAATGGAAGGGAATCCACATTGTGCATTTTGATGGAGTGATCTCCCAGATGGAGATGTATGTGATGGGAATGGGTTTTCCTGAATTGTGAATGTGTATGGCAAATATGGATTTCCCTCTCCAAGTGTTGGAACTAATCTTAAAACTAAGACCATGATTCATAGGGGTAGTAACCTTTGGCTTATCATGTCCATCGCGGTGTGAACCCGAGGAATACTTGGCCACGTATTCTGGCCGCTCGTGGGAGCGAGTGATGTTCGTGGTATGCTTTAAGAAATTACTGTGGAAGAACGAGGATTGCCCTGGTCCCCGGGGGATATGGGGTGATGGTCGAGTGCTGCAGGCCTAAAATATAGCCGTTTGGTTAAATGTTGCACAGTGGAGATGTAACCGATGGTCAAGTGCTGCAGACCTAAAATGTAGCCGTGGCTTTAGAATGTGTGGCGAACACATTCTTTTCCTCGTTCTCTCGCATCGTTGGTTAGTATGGCCTACTAGCCCGGGTTCGCAAAGATGATATAATGATGAAAATAAATAATGCCTAATCGATGTAACCGTCAGAATCCAGTGATTCCAGATATTTCCTGTTCCCTCTCCTGATTCATGATTATTGAGATTGCTTGTATTCCCCCTCATTCCGGTCATTCTATTATTTGCCTATGAGTATTGAGTATGATTATATTTGCTGAGCTGTAAGCACACTCTTACTATTTTTCCTCCTAGATGAGAACACTTAGTCGGCGTCAGATTAGTTAGAGCAAGGAGAGAGACTTGCTTGAAGAGGTTAGCTGGACATCAAGTGCATTGAAGATTTGGTCATGCTGTTGTAATGGAATGTAACAGCCACTCATGGATGAAGGTGGCTTACTATTATATATTATGGGTTTGTTATGCTTCCGCAAGTTTTGATGATTTTGTTACACTTCTGCATCTATGTTGATGTTTTGAGCTTTGTTTTATTTTAGATGGCATCTCTCTAGATCTAATACGGTTGATAGGAGTACTATATTGGAGCCATGGATGATATGGCAGATGTTGTGATCCTGTGTACTTGTTCAGGATGTTTTTTAAATAGGTTATATTTTTGGTTTTCATCCAATTGCAGAGGGGACTCTACCAAAATTTCTGTAAAATCCATAATTGCTAATTGTGGACTTTAGTTTATGTTACCATTGACAGAGGTTATTCAATGGAGAATAATCCGGTCCGTCACATAGGGTCTGTCAGTGAAGGTCCTTTGGCCTGATCTATGGACTGTATGCTGTCATGAAGCAGTTTGAAGCCCTTTTTTGTATGGCGCTTCTGATGTTTAGCTTCTTTTAAGGCTGGATGGAAATAGGTGTGGCCGTAGGCCATTTAAACGGCCGTGCTGATATGGCCCCATTTATGAATCGGAGCTGCAGTAGCTGGATGGTTGCAGAACCTATTTTGCTGTATTGTGAAGTATGTGTTATTACCTTTCCGTTTCTTCTTTGCTGGATTGTGCTGAGTTAGTATGATATGATACCTCACTCTGCAAATTTTGTTGATGCCTTTGCTGGGGTTGGAAAATGGCCCTGCCCTGCTGGAGGTTTATGTTGCTGGAATTGCTGATTCTGGCTACCGAGGCTAGCAGTTGCTGGAGTGCAGATGTTCCCGATGTGGTGGAGTTACAGGGCACTTAATTGACCCTATTGATTAGCTTCAGTTCTGTGCCGAGGGAGCAGTTGCTGGAAAGGGTGCTCGCTCCATTTTGCTGCACTGTGAAGATTGGTTGCTGCTGTTGGGAATGCATCATTTGTTCATGGCGGTCCCAGACGCTGGAGAGCAGGTTACACTGAAGTGGTGCTGGTCTAAGTTTTCAGTTGATGCTGAAGCTAATCCCGTGTCAATGGTAACACACTGTGTTGCCATTTGTTAGCGGTGTTAGCCACTAGGTGTGGGGCTAAATTATTTTGTCCAGGTTTTCTAGGATCCAAACCTGTCTAGCTTGATTTCTGGTTTTTATGACTGGTATTTTGCTGTTTCTTGACCTGTATCACGGTCTTTTGGGGCTGTCCCTGCTTCTATGCTCTACTTCCAAGTTGGTATAACACTTGGATTAGAACATAGGTGTTGTTTTTACTCCTTTTAATTTTTAATGTAATTACTTACTTACAAAAAAAAAGCAGTTAATTGAAAAAAAATTATGTTAATCCACACAGTTTAAGATCTTATTTTCTTTATTTATATTTCGAAGATAGGATAGATTATATTCAATCCATATAATCAAAGGCCTTAATATCCTTATTACACTCTAAGGAATGGGTGATACTACCTCTAATCTCGATAGATGGGGCCTGAAGTTATCTCTCGACTCTTATGGTACATTTGGTTATTAGAATGGAATAAGGTAGGAGTAGAATAGTCATTCCCAAAAAATAGAATATGATAGGAATAGAGTAAAAATTATTATTTCTATATTTAGTTGTTGGAATAGAATAGGCGTAAATTAGTATTATATTATTTGGTTTGTAGAATAGTATAAGGAATGTGACGGAATGGGTTTTTTTTCCTCAGTTAATTTCGTTATTCAGAACAGTAACAGAAGCCCAAAACTCATTTAAAGTTCTAGGAAAAAACAGGCAGAGTTTCCCTTAAAATTAGGCTAAACAAAAGATATGAATCTGTACAAAACCTTTATACGAACCAGTATAACAAACGAGTATAAGAGCACAACTATATATAAATACTACAATTTTTCTACAACACGCTTTCACAAGACTACAGGTGCCATCCATGGCATGAATTTCACAATCCTATCTACTATAATAACAGTTCATGAGTGAGATACCATCTAGGACCTGTACAGAAACTAAAAGGTTCATGGCAGAAGCAGAACTATAAACCTGCAGAAGTATAGTTTCCCATTCATCACATGCATTACATACATTTCTATACTGAACCCATATACATATATATATATCCATTGGTATGAAATCCATGTACAAAATCACATGTCAAAATCAGGTCTTTACATCCAACTAATTCTCTTTGGCAACTCCAAAATGCTTCAGATCCTCAAAAGTCTTCAGAATAAGCTTTAAGTCACTCTTTCATGTCCGGTACTAGCTCTACAGTCTTATCTGGAGGGTGAAAAATAGTAAAATAATGAGCCGAGGCCCAACAAGGACATACAGATATGCAGTAAATCAGTTATGTAGAACAGTTGTGAAACTATGTAGAAACAGAATGGTTATGCAGAAGAGACCATAGAAAACAGAGAAAGTATAATTTGACGATTATTAAACTCAGAAATCAGAGATTAGTGTAATTCAGAAAGCAGAATCAGAAAGCAGGGTCAGAAAGCAAAATCAGAAAGCAGAGTTAGAAACTTTCTCTTTTATATCAGTACAGAGCAAATTCGGTACAGGACAGTGGTACAGAACAATAACGAACCCTACCATTAGACTCTACTAGCTGAGGGGGCGAATAATTGAGAATAGATTGTGTTCACTCCACACAATCTAAGACCAAAAATAGAAACAGGAGATCCCTTTCCATGGGATCAGTACAGGTGTGCCTCCCGAAAGTAGGCCAGGTTCAAAATCATTCCTCCTGACCGTAATGCCTTGAGGAAAGGGCGGACCATGCATAACTCCATGGATAGAGTTATCCTCGATTACCACTGTAACGTTCTAAGGCATGTCGGAGAACCTAACCTGGCTGTAATCAGTCCTGGGTCCTAAATAACAGTATCAGAAATAACTTCTTAACTGAAAACCCTTTTTTGTTTCAGAGTTTTACAATTACCCTTTTGTTAACTTCAGAATATTCAGAAACAGTTCATAGCCTTTCAGATTTATTTCAAAACATCAGAGACAGAAACACTTCAGAATTCGTTTAGAATATACATTAATGGTCCAAAAACCTTTCAGTTTTACTTCAGAAGTGCATGGTAATTTTATCGGTATAAGTCCGTGTAAAATTTTTTAAAATAAATTATACCAGAAGCTTCATTTCGGTGCCAATTGACTTTTATATAACAGAAGTTATGGTTAAAAATCATTAAAACCCCTTAATTTTTATACCTAGGGTTTCACCAAAACTTTCGGACTCAAATCGAACACCAAACATTTGTTTATTCATGAAATCAATGCCATAAATCCAAATACATATATTAAATCATGCAATTTAACCAAAAATCCCTAATATTTTCGAGTTAGGGTTTTAGCACATGCTTTCAAAACCAAATCAGACACTAATTATATACTTGTTCATGAAATCGAAGCCAAATCTTACAATACATATGAGTAAACACGAAATCTAACTAAACAATCGAGGGAAACATGCTTTGTTTGTTTTAAACATGCAACAATATAATTTTAGAGCATTTTCATCAATTTTGAAACAAGAGAAAGCGGTAAAAGTGAAAAACCACGGCGGAAGTACACTTGCGTGAGCCCGATCTACTGTTTTTTTTACCCGGAGTGGATCGGAATGAGTGATTTCCTCTGTTTCCTCTTCTCTTCTCCCTCCTTTTCCTTCGTGCTGTTGCTGCTCTCCCTTCTCTCTTTCCCCCTTCCCTTTATAGCAAAAATGAAATAAGAACGTGGGGCAAAAGTCGTGACCGCGCTCGAGCGCGTGGCGTCGCTCGCTACATTTCTGCTAGTGCCTGCTCGAGTGCACCAGGGCGCACGGCATGCGGGCTGGTTCTGCCAGCACCTGCTCAATCGCAGCAGGGCACACGGCGTGTTGGCCGGTTTGGGATTTTGTTCTCGCTGCTATGCCTCGGGCGTGTGGCAGGTGCAGACCTGCTGCCTGCTGAACTTGGGTATTTTTTAACTTTTTACTTCAAACCTTCATTTTTCAATTCATGTTTGGCCTCTTATAGATTACCATCATTTTAATTACTCCCAAATTATCATATTTTTAGGTCTGGGACCTCACACTCTCCCCCACTTAAAGAAATTTTATCCTCGAAATTAAACAAAGTTACATACCTCAAGAAAACAAGTGGGAATATTTGCTTCAGATCTCCTCTTCGCACTCCCAAGTGGCTTCCTCCAGTGAATGATTTTTCCAAAGTACTTTCACAGGGGAATGGTTTTTGTACGTAACCTCTGATCCTTTCAATCAAGAATCTGTAGCGGCTCCTCAACATAGGATAAATCATTGTCGATAGTTAAGGATCTGCAGTCAATCATGTTTGTAGGATCGTGGACGTACTTTCGAAGCATCGATACATGAAATACATTGTGTACGCCCGTCAGACTAGGTTGCAACGCCAACCTGTAGGCTACCTCCCCAATCCTTTCCAGAATCTCAAAATGACCAATGAACCGTTGCTTCAGTTTTCCTTTCACTCCAAACCGAATTGTTCCCTTGGAAGGTGTACTTTCAGAAAAGCAAGGTCTCATACTTCAAAGCTCAATTCTGTCCTCCTCCTATTCGCATAACTTTTCTGTTTACTTTGAGCACCTTTCAGATTATCATGGATCAGTTTAATTTTCTCTACTGTTTCCTTCCAATCTCAAGGCCCAAAATCCTTTTATCTTCAGTCTCTTCCTAATGAATTGACAATCTACATTTTCTCCCTTAGAAAGTCTCAAAAGGTGCCATGTCGATACTAGCTTGATAACTGTTATTTTAAGCAAATTTAGCCAACGCTAGATAAGTGTCTCAAGTTCCTTTCATTTCTAATACAGATGCCCTCAATATATCCTCAAGAATCTGAATGGTACGCTCAGATTGGCCATCAGTCTGGAGGTGATACGCAGTACTAAATTTCTACTTTATCCCTAGTTCCCTATGCAAACTTTTCCAAAAACTCGAGACAAAATGGGGATCTCTATCAGATACTGTGAGGCCCCGGAACCGAAATTGTGAAAATTAGAAGTGATTAAAACGATGAGTATCATTAAGAGGCTAAACTTATAGTGAAAAATGTTGTTTGAAAGTAAAAAGTTGGAAAACATCTAAGATCAGCAAGCAGCCTTGTGGCGCCTGCTGTGCGCCCAAGGCGCTGCAGTGAGCGCAAAATCCAGTAGCTGCCATGCTCGTCGCGCGCCCGCTGGCCGCTCGAGCTCGTTTAACAGAATGTAGCCCGCTTGCCGCGCTCACTCTCCGCTCGAGTGTGTTTAGCAAAATGTCACTGCTTGCCGCTCGCCCGCTGGCTGCTCGAGCGCAAAAAATAGAATACGGCCCGCTCGCTGAGCGCTCGAGCACGGCCCCGACTTTTACCCGCATTTTGATGTCATTTATTATAAATAGGAGGAGAAAGAGGGAAGTGGGAGAAAAAGAGAAGAGGCATGAACGAAGAAGAGGAAGAACAGAAGAGGGAAAAGGAGAATCACTTGTTCCAATCCACTTCCGGTAGATGGGGCCAAGGCAAGTGTACCTTGGACGTTGTTTTTCGTTTTAACCATTTCTCTTGCTTTAAAGTTAATGAAAATGTTGTGAAAATGATGTTGATGCATGTTTAAAGTACATGAAGCATGTTTTCTTCGATTACTCAGTTAGATTTTGTGTTTATCCATGTTTATTGCAAGTTTTGGTCTCGATTTCGTGAATAAACATGAAAATAGTGTTCAATTTGTCTTGAAAAGTATGTGATGAAACCCTAGCTCGAAAATGTGGTGTAGTTTGAGTAAATTGCATGATTTAATGTATATACATGGCATCTATGACATTAATTTCATGAAATATGTACATGTAAGAGATCGATTTGAGTCCGAAGGTTTTGGCGAAGCCCTATGTACGAAAATGAAGAGGTTTTGATGAGTTTTAACCGTAACTTCTGTTATATGAAAATTAATTGACATCGAAATGAAGCTTCCAGTATAATTTGTTTTCGAAAATATGTACCGACCTGTACCAAGGAAATTTCCATGTATACTTAAAGTTAGCTGAAAGTAAATTGTGAAAGTCTAATTTTGAAAAAGGGGTTTTCGATAAAGAGATGGTTTCCATTATAGTTACTTTAGGACCCGGGACTGACTACAGTCCAGATAGGTTCTCCGATATGCCTTAGGACTTTACGGTGGTAATCGAGAATAACTCTATTCATGGAATTATTTGTGGTCCGCCCTGCCCTCGGGGCCTTACTGTCAAGTGGAATTACCGATACCGGCCTACCTTCGGGTGGCATACCATACCGATCCTGTGAGATGGGATACCCATATGACAGTTACAGGCCTTAGATTGTGTGGAGTGAACACAATCTATCCTCGATTATTTGCCCCCTCAGCTAGTAGGGTATACTGGCAGGGTCTGTACCGTTATGTTACGAAGTACCGTTTACTGTTTTACCGATATGTTGTGTTACCGTATTGATTACCGAATAGAAGTACCGATTACCGATATGTTAAGTTATGAAGTATCGATGACTATTTATAGTTTACCGAATACTGTGCACCGATTATTACTTACCGTTTTCCATTTGTTAATTAACGGTTACTGATTTCTGATTCTGAAGTATAATACTGTCAAAGTATGTTTTCTCTATTTTTGGGATTATATTCTGATTAACCGTTCTGTTTATGCATAGTTACATGACCGTTCTACATCACCGTTTTACTGCTCATGTGCATGTACCTTGTTGGGCCTCGTCTCACTGTTTTATTATTTTTTCTCCCTTCAGATGAGATAGTAGAGTTACTGCCTGATGAGAAAGAGTAGACATAAAGGTGTTGTTTGGAGACCTTTGGGAACCTTAGCGCATTGGAGCTGTTTTTGAAGAGCTTGTCGATGTAAAGGCTTAGCTGGAATTATGATTTTTGTATACTGACTTTATGTTTATGGATATTCTAGAACATGTGAATTTTTGTACGAAAAGCATATGATATGTATGACTGTAAAAAGGAAAAGATATGCTTTTGCAGGTTATTAGTTTACTTCCGCTCTAAACTTTGGATTTACTGTACAGGTCCTAGACGACATCTCATTATTGAATTGTTAGTGTAGTTAATATTTTTATAGATTTGTGCCATAGATGACACATGTGATTCTGTGGTTGTATGTTATGGGGAGAATTGTTTTGATAGTCTCGTTAAATACGTTTCTATCTTGACGGAAGCTTTTGAGGAAAAAAAATCCGTTCCGTCATATTTGGTATTAGAGAATTGAGATGCCTTAGGAATTAATTGATCGAAAAGCGGAAGCATAGGTTTGAATCTTTGAATAGAATTTCTGTAGGAATAAGTAGAGGAAGTTAAGACAGTTATGACCCTTAAGAGATTGATTCTTAAGCTTGGGTAGAAATTCCTTAAAGTTGTTGAATATTTTCTTCTTATTCCATTGGATCCTTGTCGTTATGACTTGTGTTTGCCGTGATTATAGGATGGCAAGTAGAAGAGGTAGAAGAAATGACCACGGTGGCGCTAGCACACCCTACGTTAGAGAGGCTGCTTATATTGATCTATTGGAGAGGATGACCAATGTAGTAGAGCCTGTCGAGCAAAAGCACATGGCTTCGATTCCTACACCCGAGCCAGCTCCGACACTCCTTGGTCCCACGATATATGATAGATTCACAGCTGAACGAGCATTGGGTTTCCTAGGAAAGCCTGATCTGGATGAAGCAGACGTATGGTTGAAAAGGATGAAGAAGATATTCGCTGTGCTTAACTGTACCGATAGAGAACAGGTCACCTTTGCGACGTATAAGTTGGAAGGTGAGGCTGATAGTTGGTGGGATATTCAGAAAAGGGCGATGAGAGTGCCTAATGAAGTCATTACCTGGGAGATGTTTGAGGATGCATTTCTGGAAAAATACTTCCCATCCAGTCTCCGAAATCAGAAGGAGCAAGAATTTATGAGATTGAGACAAGGGAACATGACGGTCAATGAATATGACGCCAAGTTCACTGTGCTGTCCCGTTTTGCACCTTTCTACATAGAGGATGAGCAGAGGAAAGCAAAGAAGTTCCTACATTTGCTGCGGGATGACATTAGAAAGTTACTGTCTGTTTTAAAGCACCAAACTTATGTCGAGATTTTAGACAGAGCAGTAATTTATGAGAAGGAGGCAGAAACAGAGAGATTCTATGTAAAGAGGACCGCGAGCCTAGCGGGAGTAAGTACCGGATCCGCTGCAGGGTCTTCTGGACCGCCCAAGAAGACTAGGGCGGCTGACAAGGGGAAGAGTATTGTACCGGCTCAATCAGTAACCAGTACTAGAGCGTCGGCTGATGACTGTACCTTTTGTGGGAGGAAACATCCGGGATAGCATGTCGGGAGTGTGTTTCAGATGTGGGCAGCAAGGCCACATTATCAGGGACTATCCACTACCTCCGATGCTGGAAGGAAAGAAGCCTACTGTATCAGCAAAGGCCTTCACGGTGGCTGTTCAAGATCCAGAGGCATCTCCGAATGTTGTGGAAGGTACCCTTTCTATTTGTGGAGTTTCTACATCCATATTATTTGACTCGGGGTCTACCCATTCCTTTATTTTCCCACGATTTGCAGCTGTATTGTATATGCCCCGTGTATTTTGGATTGTGAATTATCTGTGTGTACTGCCACCGGATCTTCTGTGATTACGAATGTTATGTATCCGGAATGTATAGTTGAGGTGAATGGGAACCGTTTGGTTGTGGACTTAGTGCTGTTGAACATGGGTGATTTTGACGTGATCCTAGGAATGGACTGGCTGGCTAAATACCATGCCAGTATTGACTGTTTTCTGAAGCGGATTTATTTTAATATTCATGAAATGGAGCCCTTTTTCTTTTAGGGAATTAAGAAAAAAGGGGTGCCTGTGTTGATTTCTGCTTTATATGCTAAGCATTTGATGAGAAGTGGATGTAGAGCTTACTTGGCATATGCCTGTACTACTGGAAGTCATAGTGTGCGGGCTAAGGACATCTTGGTTGTTTGTAACTTTGAGGATGTATTTCCAGAGGAGTTACCTGGATTGCCTCCACACCGAAAAATCGAGTTTGAGATTGTCATTGTTCTTGGTGTTAGCCCAGTTTCTAAATCCCCCTATCGTATGGCTCCGGTTGAATTGAAGGAGTTAAAGTTACAATTGCAGGAGTTGTTAGACAAAGGTTTTATCAGACTGATTGTATCTTCTTGGGGTGCACCGGTGTTGTTTGTAAGGAAGAAAGATGGGTCCTTGCGGTTGTGTGTCGACTATCGTGAGTTGAATAAGATCACGATTAAAAATAAATACCCTCTATCGTGCATCGATGATTTATTTGATCAGTTGCAAGGATCTCGAGTATTTTCAAAGATTGACTTGAGGTCCGGTTATTACCAACTGAGGATCAAGCCGGAGGATGTGGCTAAAACAGCTTTTCGAACACGATATGGCCACCATGAATTTCTTGTTATGCCTTTCGGTCTTACAAATGCTCCAGCTGCTTTTATGGATTTGATGAATAGGGTTTTCAGGCCGTACTTGGATAAATTTATGGTAGTATTCATTAATGATATCTTGATTTATTCAAAGGATCATGAGGAGCACAAAATTCATTTGAGGAAGGTACTTCAAGAGCTCCGCGAGGAAAAACTGTATGCCAAGTTGGGTAAGTGTGAGTTCTGGTTGGAGAAGGTGATGTTTTTGGGGCATTTGATTTCTGATGGTGGCATTTCTATGGATCCTAAGAAAGTAGAGGCTGTTATAAATTAGAGCAGACCGGCTTCTGTGACCGAGGTTAGGAGCTTTCTGGGTATGGCGGGATATTACAGGTGTTTTGTAGAGAACTTCTCGCAGATAGCTATGCCTCTGACTCGGTTGCTGAAGAAAGTGGCTAAGTTTGTGTGGACAGAAGAGTGTGATCTAAGCTTCTAGGAGCTAAAGGATCGTTTGACCACCGCTCCGGTACTTATCATTCCGGAGGGTTTAGGAGGCTTTGAGGTGTATTGGACGCCTCTAAGGCTGGTCTAGGGTGTGTGTTGATGCAGCACGGTAAAGTCGTGGCATATTGGTGTAGACAATTGAAGGTGCATGAGAAAAATTACCCTACTCATGACCTCGAGCTTGCTGCTGTAGTCTTTGCATTAAAAATTTGGAGACATTATCTATATGGTGAGAGGTTCCTTGTATATTCAGACCATAAAAGTTTGAAGTACCTATTTTCGCAAAAGGAACTCAACATGAGGCAAAGGAGATGGCTCGACTTTCTGAAGGATTATGATTGCGAGATACAGTACAAGCCGGGGAAAGCCAATATAGTAGCGGACGCATTGTGTCGCCGATCGGGTTATGTGGCACACCTACTGGTTAAACAGATGGAGATGTTGGATTATTTGAAGCAGTCCGATATCCAACGTATGCCAAAGGTGATAGGATGCTCCTGTCGTACTTCCAGATTCAACCAGAGGTAGTTAGTGAAGTTAAAGAGAAGCAAGTGAATGATCCATTCCTCATGGATATTGTTAGTGATTTGAGTAAAGAGTCTCGAGCTGATTGTAACATCTGGGCTGATGGTGTGCTGAGGTTAGAGATCGATTATGCGTACCGGATGATAAAGGGTTGAAGGAGGAAATTTTGAAGGAGGCTCACCGGTCTCGGTATGCAATCCACCCGGGGACGGATAAAATGTATCAGGATTTGAAGAAAACCTTCTGGTGGAGAAATATGAAGAGAGACATCATGGCTTACGTGGAGAAATGTCTGGTATGTCAGCAACTGAAAGCTGAAAGGAGGAAGCCTTCTAGATTATTACAACCAATGCCAATCCCGAGCTAGAAATGGGAAGACATTGCTATAGACTTTGTATCGGGTTTGCCGAAGACTCCTAGGAATCATGACGCCGTATGGGTTATAGTTGATCGGCTGACAAAATCAGCCCACTTCTTAGCTATCAGAACAACCTATTCACATGATAAGTTGGCTCAGTTGTATGTAAATGAGATCGTGAGGCTTCATGGAGTTCCTACCTCTATTGTGTCTGATAGAGATCCACGTTTTGTCACGAGGTTTTGGGAGAGCTTGCATAAGGAGTTGGGGACAAAGTTGAAGTTCAGTACTGCGTATCACCCCCAAACCGATGGCCAATCTAAGCGTACCATTTTGATTCTCGAGGACATGTTGAGGGCCTCTGTTTTGGAGATGAAAGGAATATGGAATACTTATCTAGCGCTAGCTGAATTCGCTTATAATAACAGCTACTAAGCTAGTATCTGCATGACACCTTTTGAGGCGTTGTATGAGAGAAAGTGTAGGTCGCCGATTCATTGGAGAGAGACTGGAGACAAGAGGATTTTGGGCCCGAAAATTGTGAAAGAGATAGCAGAGAAGATTAAGGTGATTCATGATAATTTGAAGGTTGCTCAGAGCCGACAGAAAAGCTATGCGGATAGGCGAAGGATAGAATTGAGTTTCAAGGTAGGAGATCTTGTGTTTCTGAAGGTCTCACCATCCAAGGGCACGTTTCGGTTTGGAGTGAAGGGGAAACTGAAGCCCCGGTTCATTGGCCCTTTTGAGAGTTTGGAAAGGATCGGGGAGGTAGCCTATAGGTTGGCGTTACCAGCTAATCTGACGGGCGTACACGATGTGTTTCATGTATCGATGCTTCGAAAGTACGTCCATGATCCAGCGCATGTGATTGACTATGGATCTTTGTCTATTGATAAGGATTTGTCCTACATTGAGGAACCGCTGCAAATTTTAGACCGAAAGGATCAGAAGTTGCGAACGAAGACCATCCCCCTGGTGAAAGTGCTTTGGAGAAATCATTCACCGGAGGAGGCCTCTTGGGAACGCAAAGAAGAGATCCGAAGCAAGTATCCCCACTTATTCTCTTAAGGTATGTAGTTTATTTAATTTCGAGGACGAAATTTCTTTAAGTAGGGGAGGGTGTGAGGCCCCGGAACCGAAAACGTGAAAATTAGAAGTGATTAAAACGATGAGTATCATTAAGAGGCCAAACTTATAGTGAAAAATGATGTTTGAAAGTAAAAAGTTGGAAAACATCCGAGATCAGCAAGCAGCCTTGTGGCGCCTGCTGTGCGCCCGAGGCGCTGCACCGAGCGCAAAATCCAGTATCTGCCCCGCTCGCCGCGCGCCTGCTGGCCACTCGAGCTCATTTAACAGAATATAGCCCGTTCGCCGCGCGCCCGCTGTCCGCTCGAGCGTGTTTAGCAAAATGTCACCGCTCGTCGCTCGCCCACTGGCCGCTTGAGCGCGAAAAACAGAATACGGCCCGCTCGCTGAGCGCTCGAGGAGCGCTCGAGCATGGCCCTGACTTTTACACGTGTTTTGATGTCGTTTATTATAAATAGGAGGAGAAAGAGGGAAGTGGGAGAAAAAGAGAAGAGGCACGAACGAAGAAGAGGAAGAACATAAGAGGGAAAAGGAGAATCACTTGTTCCAATCCACTTCCGGTAGAAATAACGGTAGATGGGGCCAAGGCAAGTGTACCTTGGACGTTATTTTTCGTTTTAACCGTTTCTCTTGCTTTAAAGTTAATGAAAATGTTGTGAAAATGATGTTGATGCATGTTTAAAGTACATGAAGCATGTTTCCTTCGATTACTCAGTTAGATTTTGTGTTTATCCATGTTTATTGCAAGTTTTGGCCTCGATTTCGTGAATAAACATAAAAATAGTGTTCAATTTGTCTTGAAAAGTATGTGATGAAACCCTAGCTCGAAAATGTGGTGTAGTTTGAGTAAATTGCATGATTTAATGTATATGCATGGCATCTATGACATTAATTTCATGAAATATGTACATGTAAGAGATCGATTTGAGTTCGAAGGTTTTGGCAAAGCCCTATGTACGAAAATGAAGAGGTTTTGATGAGTTTTAACCGTAGCTTCTGTTATATGAAAATTAATTGACATCGAAATGAAGCTTCCAGTATAATTTGTTTCCGAAAATATGTATCGATCTGTACCGAGGAAATTTCCATGTATACTTAAAGTTAGCTGAAAGTATATTGTGAAAGTCTGATTTTAAAAAAGGGGTTTTTGATAAAGAGATGGTTTTCGTTATAGGTACTTTAGGACCCGGGACTGACTACAGTCCAGATAGGTTCTCCGGTATGCCTTAGGACTTTACGGTGGTAATCGAGAATAACTTTGTTCATGGAGTTATTTGTGGTCCTCCCTGCCCTCGGGGCCTTTTGGTCAAGAGGAATTACCGTTACCGGCCTACCTTCGGGTGGCATACCGTATCGATCCTGTGAGATGGGATACTCATATGACAGTTACAGGCCTTAGATTGTGTGGAGTGAACACAATCTATTCTTGATTATTCGCCCTCTCAGCTAGTAGGGTATACTGGCAGGGTCTGTACCGATATGTTACGAAGTACCGTTTACTGTTTTACCAATATGTTATGTTGCAGTACCGATTACTGAATATGAAGTACCGATTACCGAATATGAAGTACCAATTACCGATATGTTAAGTTATGAAGTATCGATGACTGTTTATAGTTTACCGAATACTGTGCACCGATTACTACTTACCATTTTTTGTTTGTTAATTAACGGTTACTGATTTCTGATTTTGAAGTATAATACTGTCAAAGTATATTTTCTCTTTTTTCGGGATTATATTCTAATTAACCGTTCTGTTTATGTATAGTTATATGACCATTCTGCTTCACCGTTTTACTGCTCATGTGCATGTACCTTGTTGGGCCTCGGCTCACTGTGTTATTATTTTTTACCCCTTTAGATGAGACAGTAGAGTTACTGCCTGATGAGAAAGAGTAGACAGAAAGGTGTTGTTTGAAGACCTTTGGGAACCTTAGCGCATTGGAGCTGTTTTTGAAGAGCTTGTCGATGTGAAGGCTTAGCTGGAATTGTGATTTTTGTATACTGACTTTATGTTTATGGATGTTTTAGAACATGTGAATTTTTATACGAAAAGCATATGATACCACACGCATTTTGTTTCAGCCGACTTCGGCCTTTCCAGCAGAGAGCGGAGGGAGCGAAGAGGGAAAGGGGAAGAAAGGAAGAAAGGAAGGAAATTTTTGGCCATTCCACTCCAATCCAAGTAAGAAAAATGATAGCTCGAACTAAGGCAAGTGTACCTCCAACTTTGTTTTCCGTTTAAATACCTCCATTTTATTATATATGTTTGAAAATCCTCATTCCCGAATATCTGTTTTGACTTATGTGTTTTTTCTCATAATATCTTAGGTAGATTTTTAGTTTATGCATATATATGTTAATGTATGACTTTGATTTCGTCGTTTGAGTTGCACTTTGCATTTGTTTTGTATTCGAACAGTGGGCTTGAAACCCTAACACGAAATTTGTGGTTTTATGTTCTAAATGCATGATTTTGTTTTTGTATTTTGAATTATGACATTAATTTTGTGAATAAACATGTGTGGGGTGTTCGATTTGTGTTCGAAAACTTTGTGCGAAACCCTAGCTCGGAAATTTGAAGATTTCAATTCGAATGTGTAATTTTGTATATGTATTATGATTTAAGGCCTTGATTTAAATTTTTGGTTGAAGATTTATGTATGATTTCATCCAAAAATTTCGTATAAAAACCCTAGAACCAAATTTGGGACTTTTAGCTTGGAAACTAGAGATTTCGAGATGTAAGTATTAAATTGGTGCTTTGTTAAGGTTTATTAGATAATTTGTATTTGAAAACTTTGCATGGAATTGTATGACCGAATTTCGGAAATTCCTTTGAACTTATCTGAAGGGCTGAATATATAAGTTTGAATTTGGCTTTCTGATATGAGAAAAATTTAGCTAAGAAAAAATGAGCAAGAATCCCTTCAGATAAGTATTTCAGTTTAGTATTTTAGCTAAATGTTTTAGTTCAGTTTCTCAGTAAGTATTTCAGTAAAATGTCTCGCGGTTGAGCATTTCAGTTAAGGAATTTGAGAGAAGCATTTCAGTTATGTGTTTTCAGTTAAGTGAGTTAGTAAGAAATTGGCCCTAAGACTATGATTTAGTCTGGTAAAGTTCTCCGGTATGCCCTAGAACATTATATTGGTAATCGAGGGTAACTCCGTTCATGGATATATATGTGGTTCGCCTCTCCTCAGGGTGTTAAATTGGGAGGATAGATTCAGTTTAGTTTAGTTCAAAATCAGATATACCTTTGGGAGGTATTCTAATATATAAATCCTAACAAAGGGGATTTTCAGTTCAGGCCTTGGATTGTATAGAGTGAACACAATCTATCATCAATTATTCGCTCCCTCAGCTAATAGGGTCTACTAGTTTGGGCTTCTTTGATTAATAAAGTTGGATTTTAAGAATAAGTATAGTTTGAACTTGGTTTAAGACATTTGATTTGCTTTCATAACAAATTAACGTTTTTCCTTTATGTTATTTGTTTTGTCATATGTTCTTGATATTTACAGAAATATTCTTCTGTTGTCATATGTTATATGTTCTTGTTTTCCTTATCTATTTTGTCATATGTTTTTTTTTTTTATATTTGCTCGATTATTCTTCTGTTACATTGTTGTTTATATGGAGCTATTTAAATTGCATGTTTTTATGATACACTGTTAGGCTTCGGCTCACTGTTCTATTTTACCTCCTCCAGATATGCTGAAGTCCGATAAGGATTGAAGATAGGATTTAGCTAGAAGGAAGAACATTTGAAGGGCTTGAAGATCTTTGAAGAATATGGAGACTTGGAAGAATTTCGTATGTATATGATTAGTTTTAAATAAAGTTTGTATATTCTGATAACATAGTAATTTTTTATTGCGATAAACATTGGATGTCTAGTTGCTTCTGTATTATTTTGATGTTTTGATTTGTTTTGGTCCTAGATGGTATCTCTCTTAGATTGAATACAGTAGTGAGGGTATTATATTGAAGTCCTGGATGATGTGATAGTTTTGGGTCCTGTGTATGTGTGTTGTAAGATGAATTATGATGTTTTGTTTAGTTGTGCGCTTGTACAAGTTCTTTCAAACAGGTTGTAAATTTTTGTTTCAATCCAGTTGTAGAGGAAACTCTGCTAAAATTTCTAAAGATTTTATGAATATCAATTTTGTTCATTTATTAATAGAAGATCTTTAAAGGATAAGGATCCATTCTGTTACAGGATAATTTTTTCGAGTTACTATTATTTTTCGCTGTGAATTTTTTGCTTCCGGGTTTATAACCTAGTTAGCATATTAAATCTTGATTTAAAATTTTTAGACCGGTGGAAGTTTCTAAATTCACGTATTTTAATTTTTATATTTTTTGGATGTCAGACTTCTCTGCGTCCTTTGACCTCGATTAATTATGATCTGATTGATTGGAAATCTCAAGCCTTACAGTATGAGATAATAATATCCATTGTATGAAATAATAATAATCTCCATGGACCTTAATCTACCATAGTGAATCAAAGGTAGTATATTTATGCCTCTAATGGCTGGTTAAGTATTATGAGGTTATCTAGTATCCAGGGCATCTCCACTACCCCTATAGTTTTATCAGAAGCTATACCCGTAGTATACTCATATCATCTCTAATATCCGTTACAAATGATATCCATGATATCATCATTTATGATGGTTATTAGGTTATAAGTATCCCTTCTCAATATCAATAACCTCGCCTTCTAGAAGCCAACACAAAGGACCGATCATCATAGGAATATAGAAAATCAATGGAATGTTGGTATATCCAACTAGGCCACTTAATACTATATTTGATAATCATGGACTTTCTTGATGTACCAATCTAAATTCTAAGGCCATGAAATACCTCTCAATCCGTTTCTACCAGACACATATCATGATTATCCATCTCATTTAGCTGTTCTAACTAATTCCATGAGGGTCCCAATCAAACTAGTAAATTACCATTAATTTTCTCCATATGCCAAATTATACTTTCAATATATATATACGTCACATACTTATATATATACCTGGAGCATATAACATATACTCTTGTACAAATAAACATATACATACTTGCACACACATCACATGCTTACCCTTGTATACGTATATATACATATATACCCATACATACAACTGTAGCATTCACATATATACACACCTACCCATGGCTCATGCACACACATACATATAAACCCACATATACGTGTAACATATGCATATATATACACACCCACACGCAACTCACTATTATACACAACATAGGCACACTCATGTACGTCTTCTTACCCATGCCCATATACATACGCCTTGTATACAACCTATATACGTACTATAGTATATACTTCAATACACCTACATATATGGGGGTATATTACGCATACCCTTAGAGGCATATAACATCACATACATACAAATATAGTAGCAGAACAACCTGTATATATATATTTATATCAACATTCATTTACATATATATACCCATCGCAAATTATCTATGTATATGTATACCAAGAACAAATAGAGCAATGGCTCTATTTATCTTCCCCTCCAAAATTTGCAACAAAACCATAAGATTTCAAACTTAAAAAATTTGAAATGTAAAACAAAGATTTTCTAACTTCAATTGTACAAATTCACAATGCCTCAATTAAACATAAAACCATTAAAATTTTGTGCCTTTAACCAGATCGAGCCATGGCTCTATTTTCCCATTTCCCACTTCTGAACCAAGAATACGATCGATTCCCATGAAATTACAGCATGCAAGGGAATAACACAACAAGAAGGAGAGAAGAATTTATTTGTAAAATGTAAGAATTTTACTTAACTCAATTTCTTACTTTTCTTTCGACGACGGCGGTGATGGCGACTTCTCTCTTCAACTCATATGTGGCCTCTCCTCTCCTAACACATCTGTCTTCTTTAAAGAATAAAGGGCAAATTAAGTCTAGGGTTTGTTTGTTTCCATTTTTAGCGTTGATTCCTTCATTCTCTTGCCACTATAGTATCGCACCGCTTTCCTCATTTTCTTCTTTCCTCCTCCTTCTTCCTTCTTTGTTTCTTTTATTCTTTCCTTTCTTTATTTTCTTTTCTATCTATCTTTTTTTTATACTGATATTAGTTTTATTGATTGATTGATTGATTTATTATTATATATAGTTATTATTATATATATTTATTTATCTTTAATTAAAAATATTAATTAATTAATTAATTATCTAATTACTTTTACAATAATACTTAAAAATTTTTATATCAGTTTCTAATATTTTTGTTTATTTTAAATTAAATCATATTTTTAGTCAAGAATTCTAACATACTAAGGCCCACTAAATAAATATTCATTTAATTATCTTGGTTAATAATTAAATTAATTAATCCTAATCTACTAATTAAAATTTGATGCGTCCCTAGATCCGAATTGTTGTACGGATTAGGGAGTTATTTGATTTTTCACGTCAGGTTAAACTAAGGTGGGTCAGATCTTCATCTCTGATAACTTAGATCTTGCGCAACACAACAGACATATAATAGGTTAGAGGATTGGTGGGACTCACTCCCCGATTTATCCATTGGTACTCAGGTTAAAAATCTTTCTCAACCGATAGAAATATACGAGGATGTAAGAAAATATATTGATGTACTTCTGTGGGGGAAATGTGAGTAATATCACAGAGCTTAACTCCAATGGGTGTGCTCCGCAAGGAGCAGCTTTGTGTAAAGCCAAAAAACTTGGTTCCGGTGATGCGCTCTGCATGAAGCGACTCTGAAGGAATGGGAGAGATGGGGAATGCTCTCTCTTTCGGATTGTCTCTTCTCTTTTGATTTTTTTCATTCTTGATTTTCTCCCTTCTCTAGCAGTGGGGAAGAGAAACTCATAGGTCATGATCCGATGTGGCATTAGCACTAAAGCTTGGATAGCTATCGCGTCGGGATTGGTGGGCCACTAGTTCTTGATCGAAGTCATTAGTGTTGGCCATCATTTTGTGATAGTGGTGCGACCGTGAATGATACTTACTGACATTCACCAAACCATCTCGGCTAGTGATTCATCGAGCCATGCTAGCGGTGGCAGCGACTTGGCAGTAACGGCATCCCTTTTGATCGTTGGCTGTGGCCACAAATGACAGGTGTCTGTCGCATCGGTGCCCTGTAACGACCCAAAAGTTTAATAAGAAAATGTTAACCATCAAGTCCGGTCAACGCAAGTTGACCGGAGAACGAAATGTGAAGAAGTCCGGATTTTTACATTGGTAAAATTCCAGTCCGGATTTCCTTATGAAAATCCAATTCGGAATATTCCTTAAATTCACTTCGGAATTCCTTAATGAAAATGAGTTCGGATTTCCGTGATAAAAGAAGTCTAGATTTCCGTTGATGAAAACAAGTCCGGATTTCCCTTGGTGATCAGAAGTCCGGATTTCGTTGGAGAAATGAAGTCCGGATTTCCCTTGGTAAAAGAACTCCTGATTTCGTAGGAAACAGAAGTCCGAATTTTCTTGGAAGTTCGGATTTCCTTGAAGAGAAGAACTCAGGATTTCCGAAGTAAAAACGAGTCCGGATTTGCTTGAAAGAAAGCACTCCGGATTTCCGAAGTAAAAGCGAGTCCGGATTTGTTTGAAGGAGTCCGGTCACAGTTAAGGAAGAATATTGGGAAGGAGCGACCATGAATATCGGCTGTTCCCGAGACGTGTTGGAAAACGAAATTCATAAATAACCCTTTTGGAAAATGTAGGATTATTTATATCACTCTTTGGAAAATGGAGAGCTATAAATGACAGCCACCAAAACCTAGGGCTATAAATAAAGACTTAAGAGCATTAGAAAAAGCACCACTAGACACTCTTAGTAAAGAAGGAGACCGAAAGCTTAGGCAAAGTAGAGAAGAATTCAGGCAAGATACTCACCCCTATTTCTAAAACTCATGTTTATTTATGTTACTATAAAATTATATGATATTCTGTATGAGTATGCTTTTACTGTTCGCTCTGAAATGCATGTTTAAAGGAAATTCTGTTATGCATGATGTTAAATTTATTCTGTCAATAATTCCTGCTATTGAACTCTATTCTGTCAAAATAAATCTTTGAAATTCAATATAAAAGACCTTCGGCATCCTTACAGAAAAAGGATTTGAACTTTGGCATTTGTATTCTGTCCAGTTTGAATAAGGAACTCCGTCCAGAAAGAACTCCGGCCTTTTTATGAATAATGTGCTCCGTCCCATTGTGAAAAGTACGCCAGCCTTCTGTTTGAAAAAGAACTCCGGCCTACTGTAGAAAAAGAGAACTCCGGCCTTTACATCTTTAAAAGTACTCCATTCCTATGTTTTGAAATAAACTCCGGCTTATGAATTCCGTATTTTATGAGCTTCGGATTTTAAACAGAAAAGTACTCCGTCCATGAAGCACTCCGTCCCTTTAAGCACTCCGAATTTTTAAAAGAAAAGCCACTCCGGCCCTTGAACTCCGGATTTATGAAAGAAAAGTCACTCCGGATTTTAGAGCTTAGTAAATTGAAAGAAAATGAACTCCGGATTTTAGAGTTTCAGAAATTTAAAGAAAATGAGCTCCGGATTTTAAAAAGGAAATCACTCCGTCCCTTTTAAAAGAAAGAACTCCGGAAAATTTATGAGAAACACTCCGTCCTTTTTAGAAAAAACAACTCCGTCCTTTGCAGCACTCCGTCCTTTTATTTTGAAAAGAACTCTGGTCTTGAAGAAAAACAACTCCGGCTTTTAAATAATTCCGAAATTTGAAATACGGTTCTCATTGAAGAAAGAGCTCGGCCCTTGAAACCCTGCCGTAATAAAAGAGCACCGTCCTTTGAAAAGAGCTCCGCCATGAAAAACACTCTGTCGGTTAAAAAAGAAAAGAGCTCCGTCCATTTCAAAAATAAGCACTCCGTCCCTTTTGAAAAGTAAGGCACTCTGTCCCTTTTAGAAAAAGAACTTCGGACTTTGTTAAAAATGTACTCCGTCCTTTATGAATAAAGAACTCCGGTTTTAATAATCTTTGAATTAAAGAAACGAACTCCGGCTTTGATTAATGAAATGAACTCCGGCTTCTGCATGAAATGAACTCCGGCCTATGTATATATGAACATGAAAAAAAAAAATGCATGGATTACGGACAGCAAGTGGAACTCTTCCGACTTTTGATCTATGATAATTGGCCAATAAAGAATACGAACCAAGAACCGAGTTTCCATTAAACTTGCTGTTAAAGATGGATGAAGGATATTGGAATGACACTCGAGGATGCCTCCTGGGCCACGGGAGGGGACCTTTTGGTGGCATAAGAACTATGGACTATGGCCCCGTATGCCGGGTTAAAGGCATTACCTCCCTCCCCGGGGAGCATAACAAGAGGATACGGCTTTAGGTTGTGGGGTAGCACACAACCTGTCCTCGATGTTGTCCGCTCCCGTCCGGTCCCTAAAGATGATATAAATTCCGAATGATTTTGATGAAGACAAGATGAAAGAACATGAACTAAAGAAGAAACGATATGATGATTTTTCTTATGCTATGCTATATATTTTGATGAAATTATATGTATACTTATGTTTTCTACATATGAGTATCCTGCTGGGCTTTGTAAGCTCATTCTTGCAACTTTTCAGATGACAAGCTTATGGAGGACGAAGTTGAGTAGAATCCTATGGTGTAGCTGAATGTTTAAGCTGGCTGGAGCAGATTTTTGGAGTTTTGTTTATTTTGTTTTGAGAAAAACTTGTACTATTAATTCCGCTGCTTATGAATATTAGAATGTTTCCGTGATATTTTGGGATTTATGAAATTATAAATTTTTAAAATGCATCTCAGGTTTGAATGAAGAAAAGAAAAATTTTTATGTTCATTTTTTTATCTTTTATTTGTAAGAGCATTGGATTTGACGACGGCTTTTGATGATAATAAAAGTCGGGTCATCACATGCCCTCTATGTCGGCTAGGCTGTCGCCACCGTGCTAGAGAATTCCTCCATCATGATTGGTCATGCTGGAAGGGGCTGTCTACTGAGCCTGGCCAGTCGATATTTTCACCGGCTCACTATGTGTTCCCATGTCTGGACTTACCATTTAGACCTTGTGGGCTCCAATCCTCATGGGGCTTTGCTTCACGGATGGGCCTAGATTGAACTTAGGTTGGCCCATGGTATAGATGGACCCATCACTAGCCCCCCATGCTGAGTGACTAGGCCTCGACAATTCCCAGTATATTGGATCATCGGATGTCTCCAGCTAGGCTATATGAGGTTTTAGGTTAAGAACATAATAATTAGAAGGTAATTAAGTTAACATAGGTGAGTTGTGGTCAAAAGGTACGGGAGGAATCAGTTGAAAAGCTCAAAGTTGCTGGAATTGGTAAATCAGGAACGGAAATTGTAAGCCATGAAATATTAACTCATTAATAAGATTTTTGATTTTAAATTATGATAATCATGACTTATTAAGGTTATATAATCAAAAGTAAGGTCCAAGGATGTGAAAGATTGGGTTAGAATGGTCAAAACGGGTCCCGAACGGCAAAAACGCTGGGGCTTGCAGCAGGCTTGCTACGGGCCCGACCCGCGCCCTCTGTGGGCTCGAGTCCACGGAGAGCACAGAATCTAGATTTGTATGTGCTTGCCGTGCCCTCGAGCCGGCCTGGGCTGTAAGGCTGTGCTCGCGATGCGCTCGCGGCGCACTTGCTGCGCGCTTAAGCGCTAGCCCGTTTTTACGCCGCATGCCGCTTTGCGATTTTCGTTTTCCCACGTTCCAAAACTTTCTAGAGAGAGAGAGGGTGCCAATTCTAGAGAGAGGAAGGAGGAGATTGAGCCCGTGGAGTCCGAATCTGTCCGAGAGCTAATTATAAAAGTGGTAATACGCGTCGAGGCAAATGTTCTCATACTCATTAACTTTTCTCTTTTGATATTTTTTGTTTATCATCGGGTATTTTTGTGTCAATACCCACCCAAACCATGAAAATGTATTACCCATGACTTGGGACCAAGGATTTCGTAGTTTATTGTCCGATTTACTCACCGATCCGGTTGGTGGAGATCCACCAAACCCTAACCTACGGGAATTGCGGGTTTTTCGTTTCTACATTGTATCTTAAAAAATTGACCTCAAAATGTGAATCACCACATCCCAAATATGTATATATATCGGCCGCGCGATCGATCTCGCACGTTTCGACCCAATCGTGACGTCTGTGCCCTCTAAAATGCCACCGTTACTGTTCATCCGAGACGAAATGGGAAAATTGCATGCTTCTACCTTCGTATTATGTGAATTGACCTCAAAATATGCATCACCACGTCCCAATTATGCATATGTATCAACCAGACGTCCGATCTCACGAGTATCGACCCGTTCACGATGTCTGGACTGTTCATCCGAGTTTGAATGGAACATTTACATGCTTTGCCCTATTTAATTGTTATAAAACTTATATCCAATTGTTTAAATGTATGAAAGCTTCAGAATATATATTTGTGTTCCGTTCACAAGGAAGTGCATTCTGGAGGACCCCAAAGTGTAAATTTGCATGCTCTACCTCTATTTAATTGTGATGAAACGTATGATTAAATGTTCATGTCAAATTATAAGCCCCGAAAATGTCTATTTGTACACCGGAAGCAAGGGAATGCATCTTGGAGGCTTCTAGATGATAATTGACCATCAGAAGTAAGAAATTCCCAACTCTCTTGTGAACTTGGATTGAATTGTTAAAAGGGACTAAGTCCCACAGAAAGATGAGAACCGAGCAAGTAAATGGAGGGGAATCCACCAAAGTACTATATGTGATGGATTCGATCTCCCGAATGGAGATAAGGATGGGAATGTGATTTTTCGATTGGAAAATGTGATGTACTTGTGGTGGATCTTCCCTGAAGGAAGGATTAATCCTGAAACTAGGACCATGGTTCATAGGGGTAGTATTCTCTTGTTTGCCATGTCCATCACGGTGTGAACCCAAGGAATACTTGGCCACGTATTCTAGCCACTCGTGAGAGTGGGTGATGTTCGTGGTATGCTTTGGGATACTACTATGGAAGAACGAGAATTGCCCAGGTCCCCTGGGGATATGGGGCCAGTTGAGATGGCCGAGTGCTGCAAGCCTAAAATGTAGTCGATGGTCGCGTACTGTAGACCTAAAATGTAGCCGGCTTTAGAATGTGTGGCAGACACATTCCTTTCCTCGTTCTCTCACATCGTTGGTTAGTACGACCTACTAGCCTGGGTCCGCAATGATTAATGAAAGTAATGAAAATGAATGGACGTAACAAGAACAAACATGTGAACCAGATGATCCCAGATGTCCCCCCTCCTCGCATGCTTCCTTTTATTCAAGTTATATGTTTCCCCTACCCAATTGCTGTTTTACCTATTAATTGCTGTAGTTAGTGATATATGATTACATTTGTTGAGTTGTATGCTCACTCTTACTATTTTTCCTTCCAGATGAGAACATTAAGCTGGCACCTAATTAGTTAGAGTAAGGAAATGGACTTGCTTGAGGAGCTAGCTAAATCTAGAAACTTGTGATATAGCTAAATCGAAGGCTTAAAGTTTTGGATACGTTGTTGTAATAGAATATAAATAGTCTAATTGGATTAATGTGATTTGTTATTATTTTATGGTTATTGTTATGCTTCCACAAGTTTCTAGATTTAGTTATACTTCCACATTTAAGTTAATGTTTTGGATTTCGTTTAGTCCTAGACAACATCTCTTTAGACCCAACATGGTAGATAGGAGTACTGTGTTGGAGCCATGGATGGTATGGCGATTGTGATCCTGTGTATTATATTGTAGACCAAAATGTTGATTATTGGATAGTTGTGTGCTTGTATAGGCTATTTTAAATAGGTTGTATTTTTAGTTTTTATCCAGTTGTAGAGGAAATTATGCCGAAATTTCTGTAGGATCCATAATAATAAATTATGGGCATAAGTTTATGTTACCATTGATGGAGGTTATTTAAGTAGAATAACCTGGTCCGTCACAATTTATATTACCATTGACGGAGGTTATTTAAGGAGAATAACCTTGTCCGTCACACTAGCTCATGCGTTTCTTCCTAAGATGCTCAGTCACTAGTTCTCAAGGGCTATGCTCCTTTCCCAGGCATCTTGCAACTTTCCATACAGGGATGTAGGGATTCGTTGCTCTATTTAGAAATGTCTTGGCACTGATTCAAGGTCTAGTGTTGATTCCTTGTTGGTTCCTAGCGATTGATGCTGGCAGGTGTGATTCTCACTAGTGGCTCGTTGATCTCCCCCCTTGTCTCTAAATGGATGGGCTCCTCGCACTTTTTTCCAAGTTTCATCTTCACACCAGCCAAGTGGTGTGGAAGTTTAGAGCCGGCATGAGTCCTTCACTACCTCCTACTGGGATCAGATGGAGTTCTATAAAATTCAAAGAAGTGTTTGAAGTCCGTTGTGATGTTCCTCCCTCAACTTCTTTGATGTCGTAATGAGAGTGGTCTGATCATGGGGCCATCGCTATCTTCCTCTTTTGGTTGGCGTTCGATTGTCCCCCTCTCAAGGAGCTTCAAAGGACAAGTGCTCCCCTAGATGCTCTGGGATGTTGGGAAGTGGCCTTGCCTTCGATCCCTCCTACTGGGGTTGCCTCTAGAGCTTGTTGGAGGAGGTGCTTCCGGAGTCTATTAGGGACTCGTCTGTTGCCGCCGTGTTGGGTATCGGATATAGGCAGTCTGGATAGAAGATCTTCAAAAGGTAGAGCCTCTGGTGCGAGGGCTGTGGTGTTTGACACCTCATTCTTACAGGGGATGGCTTTTCCTTCTTTCTCGGCTTGCTCAATGTCTGGTCAGGATGCTCATCAGGGAGATAGTTTGCTGGAAGATGGTGGCAAGGTGCTCCCCATTGCACCTATCTTACCTAAGCCTATCTTCCCCAAACCAATTTTTGTGTGAACGTCGTCGGGTCATTGTTCAATGTATTTTTTTTCCTTTCATGTTACTTGTACGTCCACTGATGTAAGATTCGTATTTCATAAAAGAGATTAATGAATAGAATTTCCAAGTATTTTTCTATCTTCGTTGCATGGCTCGGTTACTCTTATGTACTTTGATTGACTTGGATCTTCTGATATCACCTTTAACCACTTGGTCTTCGTTAACTTGACGGAGCAGCCTTGTTAGCTACTCAGTCTTCTAGAAGTTTGACTTATGGTGACTCACCCTAACGTTTGGTCAGGACACAATAGGTCAAATCGGCCTCGAGTTGCTCGAGGCTAAGAGCCATCATTCCATGATTAGCAAAAATGATGCCCCGGGGCATCGGTTTCTAAGAGGCATCATTATTGTCATGTTAATTGAGGCATCAGAGTGCATTGATTGCACTAGGATGAGTCACATTAGATGCCATGATGGTGCTGGTGAAAAGACACATCGCTTCATTACCTTCAAATGACGTCATTGTTGGTGGGGGAGTTGGCTATTTAAGCACTACCCCACAATCATTTCCTCTATTTCTTGTCGCCTGCAAGCATTTCAGCCCATGCGTTTGCCACTTTTCCACTTGGCTAGTTTATGCTCTGGTCCATAATTTGTTGACGAGGGCTTCATTTATGGTTTTGACCTACGCGAATGAACAGCGGGATCGTTGTTTTCCTTTGAACTAGAGTTCTTGTTCTAGGAGGCAAGCTCCAACGAGAAGGTGTTGGCTGGAGTCAGAGCAGAGTGTTCAGTGAGTGTAGTGACCACTAAGGAGGAGCATCATTTGGAGGCCTCAGTTCTTGGACCCTTTAGGTTTCTGGAGGTTCTTCCTAGTTTCGAGTCCGTCAGACCTTCCTTCAAGGTATTTCTGCATGCATGTTTTGTTCATGTGGTTTCTAACTGACTATTTTCTTTCGTTTGTTAACTATGGAGGTGCCTTGTTCGGCGGAGGAGACTATCCATGTGCAGCTGGACGAGTTGGAGCACCAGATTGAGGCTATCACTATGGAGGTACAGCGGGGCTTGAAGCTACCCGACCACCTCCCCCGTGCCTTGTCTGAATCTGAGGCAAGATTGCAAGGGCTCGCTAAGGACCATGCTGAGGCCCTAGATCAGAATGGCTCGCTCGAGGATGAGCTTCGGAGGAATCAGAGGGAGCTTGTGATCATTAGGCGCCAGAATTCCCGACTCAGGAGCGGATCCTGGCCGTAGGCAGGAGTAGGATCTTCTTGTTATCTTCTTGTATTTTGAGGTTGATAGATGTACACTCCAAATTTTTCAATAAAACAAGCTAAACCATTTTGGTTATCATCATATGTTGTATGCGATTTAGATGTTTGAGCATTGCTCTATGCAGCTTGTTAACTACCAAATTGGGTCATGTGGACCCTTGGTGGCCCTCTCCTCTAGTAGTCCAGACTTACGACCATTTGCTCCAAATTCTGGGTCAAGATAGGGGCCGATCGGATTCGCCTTGGGCTTGTAAGGGTCGTGTGCTATTAGTTTGTCACACTAGAAAATTGTGGTGCTTGGGGCTTGGAAGCTATGAATTTCTCTGCCGGTTGGCTGTCCTGAGTCTGTCAAACAATCATTACTCACATTGTTTGATTGACGTGCTGCGACGCCTCTAGGGCACAACACGTGTTGAAGTCATTATGGATCGTTCCCCCTCGACTTTGCCATACGATGTTGTTTTGGTTCAGGGAGGGGTTTATTTAAACCGTGGGCCTTTGCCATTTTTTGCACCATTTCTCTTTGACTCAAACTACTTTGCCTTCGCGATTTCTTCTTGCTCCTTCATCCATGGCTCTTCAGGAAGTTAATAGGATTCGATTCATTTTCACCATCTAGGATGTTGAGTCCTTGTTTGCACGGTTTAAGATTCCAAACTCCATGAAGTTCTGCCTACCTGGTGCCAATGATAGAGCATGCTCCCCATCGGAGGGGTTCGTTACGATCTACAAGTCCCATTTGAATTGAGAAATTTATTTTCCAGTCACGCAAGAGCTGTATGGGATCTTGTAAAGTTTGGGCATCCTAATCACGATGTAGCCTAACGTTGTCCAGTACTTGGTCCTATGTGCATCTTCTCCCACCACTACAACTACAAGTTTAGCCTCATGTCGGTGAAGGTGATCTTCTGCTTCAACCAGAGAGCAGATTGGATTTCAATGTCTTTGTGCTCAGATTTCCACTTCCGAGGGGCAAATCTAGACTTGACCGAGAAGTGGAAGGACCAACATTTCTTTCTTGCGGTTCTTGCCGAGTGGGTGTAGTATCCCGATATTTTGACTTGGATTATGGACTCAATATAATAATAAATAACATGATATACTGATATTAATAAATTTTATTAATAATAATGGGTATTAAATAATTAATAATAAATAAAAATAATAATAGATATAAGTAAATATTAATAATAATTAGTAAAAATAATAGAATTATTAATGAATAATAATATTAAATAATAATAATAATAATAATAATAATAATAATAATAATAATAATAATAATAATAATAATAATAATAATAATAATGAAGGGAGAGGATGACAAGAAAAGAAAGAAAGAAAAGAAAAGGGAAAGAAAAGAAAAGAGAAGAAGGGAAAGAAAGGGAGAAAAGAAAAGGAAGGAGGATAAGAAGGAAATGAGAAAAGGGGAATGCGTGGACGGGAGTGGCAAAGAAGGAAGGTGTATTGGCTCATATGGAAACATTGGGTGAAACCATAAACAGCCTCTTGATTGCTTAAAGAGGCAGTAGGGTTAAGGGAAGAGGGAATGCATGAATTGAAGAACACATTGCTGTTACCGTCATCGTTGGAAAGTGAAGAGAGAAAATTAAGGCAAGTAAAATTCCTACCTCACAAAATAAACTTTTCTTTCATTCTTGTTAATGTAGAATCTCTAATTTCATGCTTTGATTGGTGGGAAAACGATGAAACTTTAGGGTTACAAATTTAAAAATCAGAATTTCAGAGCCACGACTCAGTGAGAGCACAACCGACATTGTGGGCATAATGGTAAATTGGGGTTTTGAAGATTGTCTAATGGAGCTATAAAGTGTCGGTTTTACATGTTATACCCCCTAATTTGGGGATTTTGGCATAGTCATGGAAACATAGCACCGTACTTTGTTTTTGATTTCCAGCCGAGTCAAGTGACCTAGAGATAGTGAGAGAAGTTCAATCCCGTTATTTTGTAAATTCTTCCCTTCTCATTCCTTGATGTTGATTATTTGCTTTCATGTTGTGATTTTGTGCCAATCGATCCAAATTTTGTGACAAAGTGGAGAGTTGGGGAAAATAGGGCGATGGTCGTGTGATTGTGAATTATTAGAGTTTCGGTGTAAGAAAATTTATGTATTAATTAAATTATTATATTGTTGTTCCCTCGCACAAGTAATCTCCTCCTCCCTCGTGGAATATTATTATCTAGAAATTATGATGATGATATGCTTGTGAGTGTCTGTGTTGTGTGTGTATCGCAGCGTGAGTATGCGTGCTTTGGGTACGGTGTATTGGCTGGGTTGTGAGCCGGCGATGAGAAGGTGGTGCTGCTGTCGTTGCCATGCTGTGAGCTGGTAGTGAGAAGGTGGAGCAGCCATCGTCACCATGTTGTGAGCCGACAATAAGGAGACGGTGGTGCTGCCATGCGCCGCGGTATGTGGGTGTATTTACACCAAGCCGTGGGTCTATATATACATACATACATACATACATATATGTATATACACATATAAATTTGTATATATTTCTGAATGTAAGTGATGTACATATATACATTTAAATTGTTAATTGATTGAGGAAAAAGTTATCGATAATTATTATTTCGATTGGATTTTTATGAAATTAATTAGGATAGTTAAATAAGATGAGAATCATGGGTTAGTTTGATAACGACAAGATTGAGAATATTTTCTGGCCTTAGAAGTGAGATTTGATATGCCAGGAGGGCTGATTATGATTGAGTATAATATAATAATAAATATATATATATATATATGGTCTGCTGAATCTCCTAAATTTCCTTGGATTTTCTTTCATTCTCATGGTGATCGATCTTTGCGTTGGCTTTGACCACATGTGTATACTTTATTGGTACTCTATAGATAAGTAAAGGAGAGTGTATAAAGACTCTATGGTATTTGAGCAAATGGGAATCCATGGGACGGTAGATGTGACGGACCGGCCATATTTTCCTCATATATGACCTCCGTCAAAGTCATACTTAACGTCTCCGTCATAAGTTCTAAAACAAAAGCAATTAAATTTGGAGCAAAAAAAATTTTTCTTTGCTTTCCCTTTTAACACACACAAGCTCACAATTGGCCAGACGTCCTCAACTTGTCCAGCCTTATCTTGGCCGGCCAAGAATCAGGGTCGGTTGACCAAGACACATGAGATGCCACTAGAAACTAAAATTATTCAAACCATAAAATCATGTGGAAGCATACTAATATTTATTAAACTTCACAGCGGAATTGTTTTACAAAATTTCTCAAAATAACCAAAGGAAAATTACATCGAGATCAGTCTTTAACTGTTACATGCGTCTGGATTAACCTTTCCTTCCAAGCTAGTCCGTCCTAATCAATATTTTTCTCATCCAGCATAAACTCATCTGAAAGTTAGGAAACAAAAGAAGAGTGAGTAGAAGCCCAATAAGGTACCCATATGCATAAATATCCGAATGAGAACAAAATGCATTCCAAACATAAAGCTTTAAGACTAAGTCAACAAAACCAAGTGAAAGTATCATGCATGTAGAAACACAAACTGGCCATAGGTAAATTCATGAAGAAAAATTGTCAAATCAAAACTTAAGTCCAAAGTTAAACTTTTTCATTTTCAAAACCAGCTACATTTAAGATCTATAGCTACTCGGCCACAAAAAATGGCTACAGTTTAAGGTAGCAGCTACTTGGCCATCAGAGAATAGCTACATTTAAGGTTTGCAGCAACTTGACCATCAGAAATTACTACATTTTAGGCCTGCAACTACTCAGCCATCATATACCATATCATATCTCATAAACGGTTACATTTAATATTCGTAACTCTTGACCAAAAAAATGCTACATTTAAGGTCTGTAGTCTTGACTAACAAAACGAGTACATTTAAGGCCTACAATTAGTCGGCCATCAATCCATTTTCATAAACCATGAGCATCCAAAATCTGAAAGCAATGCATTCGAAGTTCTTAATGTACAGAGGTTCGAATTCTTAAACTAGCAAGAGACCAAAGTTTTTAAAAGCACAATAGCCGAAGTTACTCAATGATGCAAATAACCAGACATCTTGTACCTGCAATTAGCCAGACTTCTTTTAAATATGCAAATACCTGAATTTCTTAAGAGAGCATGCTTATGTTCATGAATTTCATCCACAATGCAAATGAATAAGTGTTCGATATTTGCTAGCCAATTTTAAACATATGGACAGCAATTAACATAACATAATTCTCATAGAAACTTATTCAGTCAAACTTGAAAACATTAATGCGTAAAATCGTAGGATGCACTTTCCTTAGCCTTTTATGCAGATCTCTTTCCTTAATTTTGGCGTTGGATTTGCTTCCTTCCTTTGCTTCCATCGTTGTCTCTATCTCCCTGCCTTCTCCCACTTGCTCCCTTTCCCCCGGCATCCAGTATTTATAGGCAAGTTTGGGGCTTGGTGGAGTAGGTGGGCAGGTCACTTACTACCCTTTTTTATTCATTTTTCCTCATCTAGAGAATTTCTAAGGTAGGTGGGGCAGGTCACATTTTTTAGATATTTTTCTCTTATTTCATCTTTTAGAGGATTCTAGATCATTCAAGTAGGTGGAAGTAGCTCACCCACTCTGGCTGGACACTCCGTCTCCAGAAACTCAATATTATCTTGATTTCATTTTTGGAATTTTATTTTATCGTCTCTAGATATTTACTTAATCGCTCCCGAAAATTGTCTCCAGATTTCCTCTAAATCCTCTCTCAAAAATTTACTCTAAATTTCTTCTTCAAAAATTCACTCCCAATTTCCTCTCCAAGAATTCACTTAATCTTCTTCCAGAAACCCACTCAATTCTCTCTAGAAATTATCTCTGGAAACTTATTCAATTGTCTTTGAAAATCGTCTCCAGAAACTCCTTCTGAATTCCTCTTCGGATAGCCGTCTTAGGAAATCGTCTCCGGACTATCGTCTCCAAAAATCATCTTCGGATTATTGTCTCTAGAATTATGGTCTCCGGAAATCATTGTCTCCAAAAATTGTTGCCTCCAGAATATGGTCTCCGAAAATCATCATCTCCAAAAATCATCATATCCGGAAATCAATTCTAGAAACTCATCCAAATGTCTCCCAAATTCAACTCTAAAACTTACTAAATTGTCTCGAGAAGCTTACTAAATCGTCTCTGGAAACTTATCCAAATATCTCTGAAAATCGTCTCCGAAAATTTACTCAATTTTCTCCGGAAGCTTACTCAATCATCTCCAGAAACTTACCCAAATGTCTCCAAAAATTGTCTCCAAACATTTACTCAATTTGTGTCAAAAAATTCATCATGGTCACCGGAAGTTTAGCATGGCATCTTGGTCTCCGGATCATCTTCTCCGTCGTCCATTGTCTCCGGAACCATCGTGGTCTTCGAACATCATCATTATGGTCTCCAGAATTATTGTCTCCGAAATCATTGTCTCCAGAAATCATGGTTTCTAAAATTATCATTTTCAAAAATCGTTTAATCCTGCTCCAAAATGGTTTCCAGAAAATGTCTCCTGAAATTATTCAATCTTGCCTAGAAATGGTCTCCGAAAAAACATCTCCAAAATCTCGTTTAATCTCGTCTGAAAAACGTCTCCGGAAGAATTGTCATTCTAGCCGGTCAACTTGCCATTCATCCTAACCGGCCATTTCCCACGCATGAATACATGACTAGTTCCTCACAAGCATCCTGGGCAGATTGTCATATTGGCAGTTTGCACATTCCAACAAATTGCGCATACCGGTCATCCTTGGTGCAAATCAATTTCGGTAATTTTATCCAGCGTGCAAACTGGCCTCTTTGCCAATTTGTCTGGTCAATGAGTTGACTAGATATTTTGGCAACCAGGCGTTTAGCCTTAATGATGCATACTAGTCATTTGAGCATCCTGTTGCTTTGGGTGGCCAGCCTTCTTGATTCCTAACAGTCGGTCAATATGAGTTGACTGGACTCTTCTTCATATCCATCTTCTCGTCACATTCATATCAGCTATGAAATTTATTAATCAAAATCAGGTCTTTATAACTTAATATTTTTTTATTATCGAAGATCTTCAAAAATCATTACATTATAGTAGAGTAATCTATACTTTTCCAATACCAATTTCATTTTGAAAGTTAAGGTCGTTGATATTGATGAGGGATGCTTATAGCTTGGTAACTATCATAAAGGATGATATTAGAGATATCAATACTGAGGAGTGTCAGAGATAGTATGAGTATACTACGGGTATAGCCTCTAAAAGTACTGTAGGGGTAATGAGGATGCCATAGATATTGGGTAACCTCGTGATACTTATGTAACCTTTGGTTCACTATGGCAGAATAAGGTCCATAGAGTTTATTGTTATCTCGTATCATAAAGATTATTGTTATTTCGTACAGTTGTGATATCGTATTAAGCTAATGATCTGATTCGATGGAATCCATATTGCATTCTTGATATCTAGTCGTTTATATGGCTTTTGGGTTGTGGACATAACATGTTATTGAGTCTTAGATAGTGGTTGGTATATCACATGTGTGAGATCCTGATCCCAAAACATGATAATTATGGAATAATTGTGTAGATGAAAATCACGTTCGGGCTTAAGTGTGGTGAAAATTTTGATACCGAAGCAAAATGAAGTGAAATGGGCCAAAATAGGAGGGGCGCTCAGTGGGTGCTCGATTAGAGCTCAAGTTGCATTTTATGAATACGGCCGCTAGATGGCCGCCCAAAGCAAGACGGGGGCGCTGTTTTTCAAGGACCAGCGCTCCCTGGCCGCTCGACGAGCGCCGAGCGCTCGAGCACCCGTCATGTGGTACGTGCATGATCGCTCTTTCTTTTGTTTAAAAGGGTGAGTTGGGGATGTGGGAGGCAGAGGCAGCATGACAACAGTGAAAGGGAGAAGAAGGAAGAGGAGAAAGGGAAGAAAAAGGAAAAAATCCGCCACTTTCGATCCAATTCAGATAAAAATAATGGTAGATCAGGCTAAGGTAAATGTATCCTGGATGTTACCCTCTGTTATTACTACTTTTCTATATCCCTAAAAATGTATTTATACTCTAAATTACTGTTTCTCTCTGTTTAATTCATACGAAGCATTTTTTTTAAATTAATTGGATAGATTTTAAGTTTATCTGTATGTATCGCAATGTAAGGTTTCAGTTTCATGACTGTATATGCGTAGGGTGTCCGATTATGGTCCGACAGTTCCGTGCAAAATCCTAGGTCAAAATTTTTGGGTTTTTTGTATAAGTTTTCTAAATTTTGAGATGTAGTTGTGATTCTGAAATATGATAAGGACTATGAGGTAATATTAGTCTAAAAAGTCTCATAGGAATATACTGTAGAACTTCTGAGATATTCTAAAGCTATTTGAAGGATCTCCAATTAAGGTTTAGTTTTAAAAGTCCCAAAAGGAATGCACTGTTAATCTTCTGGGATATTCTGAAGTTATTTGAAGGATTATTGAACAAGATTTAACTGGCTGACTGAAATACGATAAGTTAAGGATTAAAGAATAAGAAGAAATGTATGAATCCTGAGACGAAAACGTTAATTAGAGGTTTGATAAAGTTCATCTAACAAATTACATTTGAGGAATTAATATGAAACAGTATCATTAAGTCATAGAGAAGTTCTGAAACTGATTCAATGTTTAATCGTATGAATTGGAAAGGTTTTAGTGGTCTAGAGAATTTTTGGATAAGAAAATAAAGATAAGAATGTCCTCTATTAAGTAAATCAGTAGAACTCCAATATAGCTAGTATATGACATTGTCTTTAGGTTACTGCATCGAAATACTAAATAATAGGCATCAGAACTGCACTAAATAATCGCTAATCGAACTAAAGAAATCATCATACCCTCGGGATATAAAGTATGGAGGGTATGTAACGATTAAACTGAAAAGAAATCATCTTACTCTCGAGATGTAAAGTATGGAGGTATGTAAAGATTAAACTGAACAGAAATCATTCTGCCCTCGGGATGTAAAGTATGGAGGGTATGTATTGATTGAAGTTAACAGAAATCATCCTGCCCTCGGGATGTAAAGTATAGAGGGTTTGTAGATGATTAAACTGAATAAGAACCATCCGACCCTCGGGATATAAAGTATAGAGGATAATACATTTAAAAGGAAATTGAATGTTCTAAAATATAGATTTTGAACCAAGAACTAGATTAATATTCTAAATACCAGATTCTGAATAGAGAACAAGATTAATGTTCTGATATATGGATTCTGAACTGAGAACTAGATCAATGTTCTGAAATACAGATTCTGAATAGAGAACAAAATTAATGTTCTGATATATTAATTTTGAATCAAGAACCAGGTTAATGTTCTAATATATGGATTCTGAATCGAGAACTAGGTTAATGTTTTGAAATACGGATTCTAAATAGAGAATTAGATTAATGTTCTGATACATGAATTCTGAACTGGGAACTAGGTTAATGTTCTGAAATGTGGATTCTGAATAGAGAACTAGATTAATATTCTGATATATGGATTTTGAATCGAGAACTTGGTTAATGTTCTGATATATGAAATCTGAACCAAGAACTAGGTTAATGTTCTAAAATACGGATTCTGAATAGAGAACTAGATTACTGTTCTGATACATAGATTCTTAACCGAGAACTAGATTAATGGTCTAAAATATAGATTCTGAATAGAGAACAAGATTAATGTTCTGATATATTAATTCTGAATCATGAACTAGGTTAATGTTCTAATATATGGATTCTGAATCGAGAACTAGGTTAATGTTTTGAAATACGGTCATGGCTGTGAGACCGGCGTCGGAACCGATCACGGCCGGCCTCCTGGTTGCTCAGCCCGGTTGCCTCCTGTTTCCCGACTCCAGCTCTCTTCCTTCCCGGACCTCAGATCTGGTTTCGTCGGCATCCTCTGTGAAGTGGCTTGCGGCTGTGAGATCGTTTTTGCTGAATCAGGTTGGGATGAAGGCTCTTGCCGGTTGCCCTGGTGTAGCTTTTTCGGGCAAGAGCTGACTGGGGTCTCTGTTGGAGCCAAGATCGCATCTAATGAGGCTGACTCCGATTGGAGGTCTACTACTTTCTGGGACTCTTCACCGATTTTTACTCTTCTCATCTTCGAATCTCGATTTATTAGGGTTTCTCGCCTCCGATTTGACTGGGCTTCTATGCTCTGGCTGCTGAGGCCGAGAGCCCTGTCTTTGGTTTGGTTTCATTGCGGAAGCTATGGGTTGGTGCTTCTGGTTTATGCTGCGTTCCTTTTAGAGTAGTCAGTCCGGCTAATGCTATTGTCTTTGCTTTCATTGGATCTGCTGTTGACGAATCGCCTGTGCCCGGTTACAAGCCTCTCTGCCTATGAGTTCCTTCCTGTTGGATGGGTTGGGGGGAGCCCATTCTGCTCTGGACTGGAAAATATAGGTTGGAGTGCCGAAGAGCTGGGAGTGGCCTGGTTTGGATGCTGAAAATCCTTCTGATGCTGTGAATGATATGGTAGTTGGACTATTTCTGCCATGTTGCTCCTCTAGTTCATGCAGTGGAACTCTTCTTTTTTGCTGTCCTCTCGAGCCGCTCTTTTTTGAGTTTGCTTCATTGCGGTCTAGTGGTGCGGTTGGGATTGGTCGGTTTCGTCTTGATCGTTGGATCCGATGCCTTTCTTTGCTTTGAAGTTTCTCTCTTGCTGGCTTTGAAGTTTCTCTGCCTGTGTTTCCAGCCTGTTCTGAAGTGCTGGCTATGGTCTTTTTGGATGCACGTGATCCTTCTGATGCGGTGGGGATCCTTCAGTTCGCTGCCATTTGTGGAGCGTTGTTGGGTTGCAGCTGCTGTGTATTGCTGGGGACTGCTGGGTTCTCTCTGGTTTGCAGTTCGAAGGAAGATGGTTGTGCCATTTTTGTTCTGCGGGCATTTACTGCTTCATCCTTATGGCTGATTTCGTTGAAGGTGGGGTACGATCCAACTTCGGTAGCTACCTCCTCTGGCCTTTCGGTCGCTCTTGCTGTGCTATGGATCTGGTGCGGTGAACTGTCCTCGCTGCTAGCCCTGATGATCCTCAGCCATTGACTTCCCTCCTGTTGGCCGGATTTGGGGCTGCCCGTGCTGTCCTGGATTGGGGACTTCCTGGTTGTGGTCTGAATTGCTGATCGAGGACTAGTTTGGTTGCTTATGTTCCTCTGTTGCGGTGGAGAGTTTGCTAGTTTTTGTCATTGTTTGGTTGGCAATTGGTTTTGGTTTGCTGTGAGGTGATATCCTCTAGGTAGTAGCTGGCTTTCAGGCTGCTTGATTAATGCAGATCATCTGAGTGGTGGTGCTATGTTTCGGTCTCTAGGTGGAAGCCTTGACACTTTGGTGCTTCAGTAAGTATCCATTCTGCCTGCTGGGAATGTTTCGGCTTTGGTTGCTGGTTGGCTTTGGTCAGCTTTGCCATCCCCGTGTGTTCTTGGTGAGGGCGCTATTGTCTGAAGTTATTGTCGGATCTCGTATTGCTCGCTGGACCTGTTGCAATCATATGTCCTGTGGCTCTAGCTCTGAGGTTCCACTGCCTGTGTGTTCCTTCCAGATGGACGGGTTGGGGGATACCGTGAAACTCTAGATTGGGACTATTAGGCTGAGGGCTAAAGAGCTAGTCGAGGTGCTGCTTGATCGCACGTTTTTTCCTTCTGATGCGGTGGAGTTTCCTTCTATTTGTCGCCAATGTGTGGATCTGTTTGCATCTGCTGTGTGTTGGTGTTGCTAGGCGATTCCCTTTGCTGAATGCTGAGGAAATTCCCTACTGAGTATTCATTCCATTTGTATGGCTGGAATGAATTGCTGGGCTGAAGTGGTTGTCTTGTTGCTGAGACAATTTTGGATTGAGGGGTCAGGTTGTCAATCTGCTGCCTTGGTGCTCGATTCTGCAATGTTGTTTTGCTATACTGCTGGGGCTTGCATTGGCCTTGCCCTGTTTGTTTGTTTGTCACTGGGCTACAGTGAGGAGGTGACTTCATCTGTCGCTATATGGCCGGAGTGGTTGATTTTGTACCCTCACAGGCCGGAGTGGATTTACATGAGATGAGGCCGGAGTGGCTTTGCATCTGGATATTTAAATCCGGAGTGCATTTTGCCGGAGTGCAATTTGCGGGAGTGCAATTTGCCGTAGTGCAATCTGCCGGAGTGCCTTTTTGCCGGAGTGCATGTTTGCCGGAGTGCATTTTTGCCGGAGTGCAATCTGTCGGAGTGCATTTTTGCCGGAGTGTTGCTGTTCTTCTGCTCAGTGATAGCCGGAGTGTAATTGAGACCACTGTGGAGTTGGGCCTGTTCTGCGATGAATGGCATGGTTGCCATTCGTTTTTGCTGAGTTGATCTAGTCGACTGATTATGTGTCTGATCATATATTAGATAGATTTTATTTTCTGTTGAGTTTGTCGTACGTTGTCCTCCTAGAGGTTTTATGTATGCTCTGATGTACCACTTGCTCGGGGCATGCCCTAGCGTTTATGTTTTAACTCCAAGTCAAAACACTTGGAGATAAAACATAGATTTTGTAATTTTTCTCCCTTTAATCCAAAATACTTACTTACCAAAAAAAAAAAGTTTTGAAATACGGATTCTGAATAGAGAATTAGATTAATGTTCTAATATATGATTTCTGAACTGGGAACTAGGTTAATGTTCTGAAATATGGATTCTGAATAGAGAACTAGATTAATATTCTAATATATGGATTCTGAATCGTTAACTTGGTTAATGTTCTGATTTATGGATTCTAAACCAAGAACTAGGTTAATGTTCTAAAATACGGATTCTGAATAGAGAACTAGATTACTGTTCTGATAAATGGATTTTGAATCAAGAACTAGGTTAATGTTCTAATATATAGATTCTGAACCGAGAACTAAGTAAATGTTTTGAAATACGGATTCTAAATAGAAAACTAAATTAATGTTTTGATATATGGATTCTGAACTGAGAACCAGGTTAAGGTTCTAAAATATGGAATCCGAACCAAATTTTAAATCAGGAACTAAGGATTTGAAATCATATGTTTTCTGGTATTCTGTATTGCAATATGTTTTCTGGTATTCTGTATTGCAATAAGTTTTCAGGTACTCTACATCGAAATAGGTTTCTTGGTACTCTACATAGCAATAGGTTTCCTAGTATTTTGCATCGTATTTATGTTTCTGTTCCCTTGACTGCATGCATGAATTTTTCACATCCCTTTTTAAGTTCTCTTCTAAAAGTACGTATATGTTCTGTATGTATATAAAACTATATGTTTTCACTGTTTAGGATACATTTGTTGAGCTGTTAAGCTCACTCCTTACTTTCTGTTCTTTCCTCCAGATAAGTAAAAGCCTAAAAGGATTGAAGTCCAGATCTAGCTAGAAGAAGGGAAAGCTCATAAGTTTTGAAGACCCTAAAGGACTTCGATGGATCAAAGAATTTTGAATTCTTGTTGCTAGCATTTTGGAAATGAACATTGTATATTACGATAATGTAAAGAATCTTATATTATGATGTTAGTTCTATTACTGCTTCCGCAGGGATTCTGTTAAAGATATAGATGCTTCCGCTATTCTATTCTTTGGATTTTATAAAGGTCATAGGTGGCATCTCTCTTATGAATTCTAGTATAATAGTTAGGATTGTTGAAATAAAGCCATGGATGGCATTTGTGATCCTGTGTTATGTGTGTTGTAGGATGGATTGTGGTACATGATTAGATGTGTGTTTGTGCAAGTTGTTTAATATAGGTTGTGTTTCTGGTTTTGGTCTAGGTGTAGAGGAAACTCTGCCTAAATTTTTACAAAATTTGAAGGACCTAAATTTATGGACTTTGTTCTGTATGTATCTGATGGAGGTCTTATAAGGATTAGGATCTATTCCATCACAATTGATATCAGAGAAAACGAGATGCCTTAGGAATGATCTGAATCGTATGCAGATTAGGAAATGATTATGAATGATCGATTGAATAGGAATAAATAAATGATGATTAAATCCCAGGTTTCCTAGCTAACAAGAGTAGGTCAGGAATAGACCTAAACTTAATGATTAAGTAGGCTGATATAAATTTTGGGCTTAGGCAAATCAAACTGAATAAAAAATAATTCGTATGGAACTTTTTAAAGTTTAGGAAAGATAGGAATAACCATGGAGATGTCGAGGCACCCCCAAGTGTGGGTCAAGGTATATTCTTAATTATGGAGTTTTGACTTCCGTTTTTCGTGATTTGGGGATTTATAAATATCAATGTTCATTTTGGGCTATGAATGATTAACTTTGATGGAATACTAAGATGATCTAGTTGGCAAATTGCCTCAACTGAATCAATGATTTGAAAGGAATAATCTGAATTGTAATTAGGCTCACGTATCATATGAATTGCAAAAGAAGTAATTGAACTAATGAGGTGTGATGGAATGAGTTTTTTTTTTTGTCCTTAGAATTTTCCGTTATTACAAAAAATAGAAACCTAAGCCCAATTAACAACTTAAAGTTCTAGGAAAAAATGGATAGAGTCTCCCCTAAAATTGGATTAAACAAAAATACAAATCTTGTTTATAATCTGTAAACATATAGAATAACATTATCGTGATATCCATCAACAGGAATTCTCATTGCAGACACAGGATCACAGACACCGTATAATTTCCTACGGCTTACATTTCATATTTTCTATCTACTATATTAACAGTTCGGAATAGAGATGCCATTTAGGACTTGTACAGAATCTGGAAAACATATAGCGAAAGCAGAACTATAACCTGCAAAAGTATAAATTCTTATTTCATTACATGCATCACATATATTTTATATACTAAATCCATATATATAAAATTCATATGCAAAATCTAGTATTTACATTCAAACTGTTTCTTTCAAGGGTCTCCAAAATAATTCCAGATCTCCAAAGGTCTTCGACAAGACTTTGATTGTTCTTTTTCATCCGAAACTAGCTATACCGTCTCATTTGGAGGAAAAAAATAGTAAAACACTGAGGCGAAGCCCAATAAGATACCAAAACATGCAGAATATACAATGTTCATGCAGAACATAAGAGCAGATGAACTGTAACATTGAAATATTTAATTACGGCAGTAGCAGAAGAATGCATGAAAATAGAGGAAGCAGAAATCAGTGATAATCAGGTTTCAGAAAACATAAATCAGTAAACATGAATTAGAAGTCAGAAACCGAAACAAAATCTATGAATTATAGAAAATCTTTTTTTCTATCAGTAAAGGATCCAATCAGTAGATCCTACTAGCAGAGAAGGTAAATAATCGAGTTTAGATTGTATGCACTCTACACAATCCAAGGCCGGTAACAGTTATCCCTTCTTGTAGGACGTCTCTTCCCATAGGACATCCTTTCTCACCAGATTTAGTACAGTAACACCTGCCAGTAACAATAACTCCCCTCTAGGTTAATGCCCTAAGGAAGGGCGAACCACATGTAACTCCATGGATAAAGTTTATCCATGATTACAACCATATCACTATAACATTCTAAGGTATGACAGAGAACCTAACCTAATTGTATATCAGTCCTGGGTCCTAATTAATACGATCAGAAATATTTTTCTTCTTATTTCTTAACGGAAAACTTATTAAACTTCAGAAGACAGCCAGAATTTCACAATAACTCTTCAGTTAGCTTCAGAATATACAGTAACAGTTAAAACCCTTGAGATTCGCTTCAGAATATACAGTAATAGTTTGAAACCCTTTAGATTTGGTTCAAAATATACAGTAATAATCTATAATCCCTCATTTTTGCTTCAGAACATACAATAATAGTTTAAAACTCTTCAGTTTTGCTTTAGAAATCCTCAGCAATTTAATAGTATAAATCAGTGTAAATTTTTCAGATATAAATCACATCCTATAAATTATCACATTACAGATTAACTTTTACATATCAGAAATTTTTGATTAAAACCATTAAATCCATTCATTTTCGTGCTTAGCGTTTTGTCAAATAGTCTAGATGATAAACGAACACTAAACACATATATTTTCATAAAATCGGAGGTATATTTAGCAGTATATACAAGTAAGTATGAAATTTGTCTGATTAATCAGGAAAAATAGGCATTATTTGTAGTAAACAAGCAGAACCATAGATTTAGAGTAGAAATACAATATTTGAGATATTAAAACACCATAAAAAAGGTATATAGCGTCCAAACTACACTTGCCTAAGCTCGATCTACAGTTATCCTTACTCTGATCGGGATTGGATGGTAGATTTTTCCATTTCTTTCCTCTTTCCTCTCCTTCCTCCCTTCTCTTCTTGAGTTCTATCGTCGGACTCTACTAAAAAATGAAGGCCCTAAACCCCAACATCCCTTTAAGACATGAACGGAAAAGAAACCACGTACGGTCACATGACTGGTGCTCAAGTGCGAGTCGAGTGGTGCTCGAGCACCCACTCTAGCAAAATCACGCTCGAGCAGTGGTCGTGTGACGGAACGGATTTTTTTCCTCAAAAGCTTCCGTCAGGATAGAAACGTAATTAACTAGACTATCAAAACAATTCTCCATATAACAAACAAACACAGGATCACATGTGCCCTCCATGGCACAAATCTATAAAAATATTAACTACACTAACAGTTCAATAACGAGATGCCGTCTAGAACATGTACAGTAAATATAGAGTTTAGAGCGGAAGTAAACTAATAACCTGCAGAAGTATAGCTTTTCCTTTTTATAGTCATACATATCATATGCTTTTCGTACAAAAATTTACATGTTCTAGAACATCCATAAACATAAAGTCAGTATACAAAAATCGCAATTCCAGCTAAGCCTTCACATCGACAAGCTCTTCAAAAATAGCTCCAATGCGCTAAGGTTCCCAAAAGTCTTCAAACAACACCTTTATGTCTACTCTTTCTCATCAGGCAGTAGCTCTACTATCTCATCTGATAGGGGAAAAAATAATAAAATAGTGAGCCGAGGCCTAGCAAGGTACATGCACATGAGCAGTAAAACGGTGATGCAGAACGGTCATGTAACTATGCATAAACAGAACGGTTAATCAGAATATAATCCCGAAAATAGAGAAAACATATTTTGATGGTATTATACTACAGAATCAGAAATCAGTAGTTGGTAAACAGAAATCAGTAACCGTTAATTAACAAACGGAAGACGGTAAGCAGTAATCGGTGCACAGTATTCGGTAAACTATAAACAGTCATCGATACTTCATAACTCAACATATCGATGATCGGTACTTCATATTCGGTAATCAGTACGGTAACATAACATATCGGTAAAACAGTAAACGGTACTTTGTAACATACAGTTCGAACCCTGTCAATATACCCTACTGGCTGAGGGGGCGAATAATCGAGAATAGATTGTGTTCACTCCACACAATCTAAGGCCTATAACTGTCATATGGGTATCCCATCTCACAAGATCTGTACGATATGCCACCCGAAGGTTGGCCGGTAATGGTAATTCCTCCTGACCGTAACGCCCCGAGGATAGGGCGGACCACAAATAACTCCATGGACAGAGTTATGCTCGATTACCACCGTAAAGTCCTAAGGCATGTCGGAAAACCTATCTAGACTATAGTCAGTCCCGAGTCCTAAAATAACTGTAACGGAAACCATTTCTTTATCGAAAACCCCTTTTCAAAATCAGACTTTCACAATATACCTTCTGCTAACTTTAAGTATACATGGAAATTTCCTTGGTACAGGTCGGTACATATTTTCGGAAACAAATTATACTGGAAGCTTCATTTCAATGTCAGTTAACTTTCATATAACAGAAGTTATGGTTAAAACTCATCAAAACCTCTTCATTTTCGTACATAGGGCTTCGCCAAAACCTTCGGACTCAAATCGATCTCTTACATGTACATATTTCATGAAATTGATGTCATAGATGCCATGCATATACATTAAATCATTCAATTTATTCAAACTACACAACATTTTCGAGTTAGGGTTTCATCACATACTTTTCAATAGAAATTGAACACCATTTTCATGCTCATTCACGAAATCAAAGCCAAATCTTGCAATAAACATAGATAAACACGAAATCTAACAGATTAATTGAAGGAAACATGCTTCATGTACTCTAAACATGCATTAACATCATTTTCGCAACATTTTCATCAACTTTAAAGCAAGAGAAACAGTAAAAACGAAAAATAACGTCCGAGGTACACTTAACTTGGCCCGATCTACCGTTATTTTACTGGGTGTGGGTTGGAACTAGAGATTTCCCCCTTCTTCTCCTCACTTCTTCTTTTTCCTCTCCTTCGTGCGTACTCTGTTCTCTCTCTCTCTTTTTCATTTTCTCCTCCCTTTTTATAACATAAATGAAGCAAAAACGCGGGCAAAAAGTCGGGGCCGCGCTTGAGCGCGCCTCGAGCACTCAGCGAGCGGGCCATGTTCTTGCTTTTCACGCTCGAGCGCTCAACGAGCAGGCGACATTCTATTTTTCATGCTTGAGCGCCCTCAAGCGCTCAGTGAGTGGGCTACATTCTGTTAAATACGCTCAAGCGGCCGGCAGGCGTGTGGTAAGCGGGGCTGCTACTTGATTTTCTGCTTCCTGCAGCCGCTCGGGCGTGCAGCAGGCGCCGTTCGGCTGCTTGCTGAACTCGGACATTTTTCCCACTTTTCACTTTCAACTAACACTTGTTCATTACATGTTTAGCCTCTTAATGATATTAATCATCTTAATTATATCTAGTTATCACATTTTCGGTTCCGGGTCCTCACAGGTCTAGCGCATTGCTCATAGCCGAGACCGCTCTCACCTTGCCTTGAGCGCATCCTTGAGCACAACTTTTACATTTTTTTGCTTGAGGAGCGCTTGAGCGATGATCGAGCGCTTGCGCTCCCTTAGCCTATTTTGCCTTATTTTGTTTCGGTACAAAATTTTTCCACATTCTTAAACTTAAATATGATTTTCATCCACATAATCATTCCATAATTATCATGTTCTGGGATCGGAATCTCACATTCTCCCCCACTTAAAGAAATTTCATCCTCGAAATTAAATAGAGCTGCATACCTTAAGAAAACAAGTTGGGATATTCACTTTGGATTTTCTTTTCGCGCTCCTAGGTGGCCTCCTCTGATGAATGATTCCTTTAACGCACCTTCTCCAAGGGGATGGTCTTAGTGCGTAACTTCTGATCCTTTCGATCTAGAATCTATATTGGCTCATCGACAAAAGATAAATCCTTATCAATAGTCAAGGGCTCGTACTCAATCACGTGTGTAGGATCGTGGACAATGTTCCAAAGCATCGATACATGAAATATATCGTGTACATCCGCCAGACTAGGTGGTAGTGTCAACCGGTAAGCTACCCTTCCCGATCCTCTCCAGAATTTCAAATGGACATATGAACCACGGCTTCAATTTTTCTTTTACTCTGAACCTAAATGTTCCCTTTGATGGTGAAACTTTTAGAAATACAAATTCTGCTATCTCAAAGATCAATTTTTTCCTTCTCTAATCTGCATAACTTTTCTATCTACTTTGAGCGACTTTCAGATTATCATGAATCAGTTTAATTTTCTCCACCGTTTCCTTTACAATTTCAGGATCCAAAATCTTCTTATCTTTGGTCTCCTCCCAGTGAATCGACGATATGCACTTCCTCCCATATAGAGCCTAAAAAGGTGCCATGCTGATACTAGCCTGATAACTGTTATTATAAGCAAAATTCTCTTATCTCTGGTCTCCTCCCAGTGAATCGACGATATGCACTTCCTCCCAGTGAATCAACGATATGCACTTCCTCCCATACATAACCTAAAAAGGTGTAATATTGATACTAGCCTGATAACTGTTATTATAAGCAAATTCAGCTAGTACCAGATATGTGTCCCAAGTCCCCTTCATTTCCAACACCGAGGCCCTCAGCATATTCTTAAGAATCGGAATGGTACGCTCTGATTAGCCATCAGTCTGGGGGTGATACGCAATATTGAACTTCAACTCTATCCCCAGCTCCTTATGTAAGCTTTCCCAAAACCTCGAGACAAAATGAGGATCCCTATCAGACACAATTGAAGTAAGCACTCCATGAAGCCTTATAATCTCATTTACATATAACTTGGCTAGTCTATCACAAGAATATGTCATCCTGATTGCCAAGAAATGAGCTGATTTCATCAGCCGATCAACTATAACCCAAATGGTGTCATATTCCTAGGAGTCCTCGGCAAACTAGATACAAAATCCATAGTAACATTTTCCCATTTCTTGCTTGGGATTGGTATCAGCTGAAACAATCCAAAAGACTTCCTCCTTTTAGCTTTCAGTTGCTGACATATAAGACATTTCTCCACATAAGCCATAATATCCCTCTTCATATTCCTCTATCAGAAAGTTTTCTTCAGATCCTGATACATTTTGTTCGCCCTAGGGTGGATTGTATACCGAGACCGGTGAGCCTCCTTCAAGATCTTTTCCTTCAATTTTCTATCATCTGGTACACATAATCGGTCTCTGAACCTCAATGCTCCATTAGTCTCGATATTAAAATCAGCTCGAGAATCTCTATTTAGATAACTTACAATATCCACAAGGGACAAGTCATTCACTTATTTCTCCTTTACCTCATTAATTACGTCCAATTGGATCTGAAGATAAGATAGAAGCATCCTATCACCCCAGGCATAACATTGGATATCACACTGCTTCCGATAATTCAACATTTCTATCTATTTAACTTGCAACATGGTCACATAATCAAATCAATGACTCAATGCATCTATAGCCATATTAGCCTTCCCTAGCTTATACTGTATCTCACAGTCATAATCTTTTAAGAAATCAAGCCACCTCCTTTGCCTCATATTAAGTTCCTTCTATGAAAATAGATATTTTGAGCTTTTATGATCAGAATATACAAGGAATTTTTCACCATATAAGTAATGTCTCCAAATTTTCAAGGCAAACACCACAGAGCTAACTTCCAGATCATAGGTTAGGTAGTTTCATTCATTCATTTTCAGTTTCCTAGGCCCATAAACTACTTCTTTACCGTACTGCATCAATACAAAACCTAAGCCCGCCTTAGAGGTGTCACAGTATACCTCAAAACCTCTTGAACCCTCCGGAATAATCAATACAGGGGCGGTAGTCAAGCGATCCTTTAACTCCTGAAAACTCATATTAAATTCCTCAGTCCATTCAAACTTGGCCACTTTTTTTCAGTAGTTGAGTCAAAGGTATAGCAATCTGCGAGAAATTCTCTACAAAACATCTGTAATGGCCCGCTATGCCAAAAAAGCTTCTAACCTCGGTCACAGACGTTGGCCTACTCAAGTTTAAAATAGCCTCCACCTTCTTTGAATCCACAGAAATGCCACCATTAGAAATCACATGCCCTAGAAACATTACCTTACCCAGCCAGAACTCACATTTACTGTGACGACCCGACTTTTATTACTATCAAAAGCCGTCGTCCAATCCAAAGTCCTTGCTTTTAAATAAATTATGAAAAGATAAATAGGTGGACATAAAATTTTTTTTCTTTTCTTCTTTTGAACTTGAGATGCATACTAGAAATTTATAATTTCATTAATCCCAAAGTATCATGGAAACATACTAACATTCATAAGCAGCGAAATAAATTTTACAAGTCTCCTCAAAAAAACAAAATAAACAAAGCTCTCAAAATCTGCTCCAGCCAGCTTAACCATAAGGTTCTATTTAACTTCATCTTCCATAAGCTTGTCATCTGAAAAGTGGCAAGAATAAGCTTACAAAGCCCAGCAGGATACTCACATGCAGAAAACATAAACATACATATAATTTGATCAAAACATAATTTCATAATATAACATAGCATAAGAAATTCATCATATTGTTTCTTCTTCAGTTCTTATTCTTTTCATCTTGTCTTCGAAAAAATTCATCAAAATCATTCGAAATTCGTATCATCTTTAGGGACCGGACGGGAGCGGATAACATCGAGGACGAGTTGTGTGCTACCCCACAATCTAAAGCCGTATCCCCTCATTATACTCCCCGGGGCGGGAGGTAATGCCTTTAACCCGGCATACAGGGCCATAGTCCATAGTTCTTATGCCACGAAAAGGTTCCCTCCCGTGGCCCAGGAGGCATCCTCGAGTGTCACTCCAATATCGTTCATCCATCTTTAACAGCAAGCTTAACGGAAACTCGGTTCTTGGTTCGTATTCTTTAATGGCCAATCATCATAAATTAAAAGTTGGAAGAGTTCCACCTGCTGTCCATAATCCATGTGTTTTCATATAGTCTTGTTCTTTACTTCATTCATTGAAGTCCATATCATTTTATCAAAAGCCGGAGTTCATCTTTCAAAAATCCGAAGTTCAATATCCGAAGTTCTTTTCAATAAAAAGGACAGAGTCTTGTTCATTAAATTTCCGAAGTTCTTTTTAAACGGAAGGCCGTAGTTCCTGAAGTCGAAGTTCTTTTATTATTGCCGGATTTCTTTTCTTACAAAGCCTTAGTCAAAGCCGGAGTTCTTTTCTGAAATCCAAAGATCATCGAAATCAGAGTTCTTTATTCATAAAGGACGGAGTACATTTTTAACAAAGTCCGAAGTTCTTTTTCTTAAAAGGGACGGAGTGCCTTTCTTTTCAAAAGGACGGAGTGCTTTTCTTTTCAAAGGGACGGAGTGCCTTTCCTACCAAAAATCCGGAGTGCTTTTTGAACAAAGGGACGGAGTGCTTCTTTTAAAATGGACGGAGTGATTTTCTTTTCCATAATCCGGAGTGCTTTTCTTTCAAGATCCGAAGTTCGTACATCCGGAGTGTTTTCTTTGAAAATCCAAAGTTCTTAAATCCGAAGCTCTAAAAATCCGGAGTTTGATTTCTGTTAAAATCTGAAGTTCTAAATCCGGAGTGCATTTCTGTTAAAATCTGAAGTTCTAAATCCGGAGTGCATTTCTGTTAAAATGTGAAGTTCTAAATTCGGAGTGCATATCTGTTAAAATCTGAAGTTCTAAATCCGGAGTGCATTTCTGTTAAAATCCGAAGTTCTAAATCCGGAGTGTGTTTTTGTTAAAAATCAGAAGTTCTAAATTCGGAGTGCATTTTCTGTTAAAATCCGTAGCTTTCAAATCCGGAATTCATTTACTGTTAATCAAAGCCCTAATCCGAAGTTCATTTTCCAAAATGCCGGAGCTCTAAATCTGAAGTCATTCTCTAAAATGCCGAAGCTCTAAATCATTTTCTGTAAAAATGCCAGAGGTCTTTTATCTTAAACTCAGAGATCTTTTTGACAGAAACCAGAGATCAATAGCAGGAGTTCTTGTTCCATCTTAAAGCCTAAATTCTTTTCTGTAAACATGCATTTATCAAAATTCATAACAATTGACAATTAATCATAAACAGAATAAATCTAACATCATGCGTAACAGAATTTCTTTTTAAACATGCATTTCAGAACAATAAGTCATAAAACAACAAAGGCATACTTCATACGGAATATCATTTACTTTCATAGCAACATAAATAAACATGAGTTTTAGAAATAGGGGTGAGTATCTTGCCTGAATACCTTTTCTACTTTGCCTTAGCCTTCGGTCTCTTTCTTTACTAGGAGTTTCTAGTGGGTGCCTTTTTCTGATATTCTTAAGTCCTTATTTAAAGCCCGTGGGTTAGGTGGCCATCATTTATGGCTTTACATTTTCCCAATGGTGTCATTTATGATTTTATATTTTCCACAGAGGCTCATTTATAATTTACATTTTCCAACAAGTTTTGGGAATAGCTAAATTATTTATGGCCGTGCCTTCCCAACATGTTTCCTTATAAATTTTCTTTGATCGGACTTAATTCCTTCCGGTCAACTATTGGTGTTGACCGAATTTTGCTCTTCTTTCCTTTCCATCCATTCGTTTACGTTTTTCCGGTCAATATTTTACGTTGACCGGATTACTCCTTCAATATTAATTTCGGCTTTTCATCTTATTGAACCCAATCTACTCCGTCTTTACTTCACACACACCGCATTCCGTCCTTACAGACTGGACTTCATTTTCATTAAATCCAGACTTCTTTTTACTTTGGAAATCCGGAGTGCTTCTTTCAAGCAAATTCGGACTTCTTTTTACATCGAAAATTCGGAATTCTCTTCTTCAAGAAAATCCGGACTTCTTTTCTCCAAGGGAATCCGGTCTGGATTTTTATTAAGGAAGTCCGGACTTCTTTTATCAAGAACATTCCGGACTTCTTTTCATCAAACAGGGCCGAACGTGATTTCTTCTTCATGCCAAGTTATTTTCTTATTACATTTTTTTTCCGGTCAACTGTCGTTGACCGGATCCAATGACCGGAATTTTCTATGTTTTAGATCTGGGTCGTTACATTTACTCAGCTTAGTATATAATTTTTCCTCACGGAGCACTTGAAGTACCATCGTTAAGTGAGTTTCATGCTCCTCATAGCCCTTTGAATATATTAGGATGTCATTAATAAAAATCACCACAAATTTATTCAGATACAACCTGAACACCCTATTCATCATATCCATAAAAGCAGTAGGGGCATTTGTAAGGCTAAAAGGCATAACAAGGAATTCATAATGGCAATAACGCATCCAAAAAGAAGTCATAGCCACATCTTCTGGCTTGATCCTCAACTGATAATAACCAGACCTCAAATCGATCTTCGAGAACATCTGAGGTCCTTACAATTGATCAAATAAATCATTGATACACGGCAACAGATACTTATTTTTAATCGTGATTTTATTTAACTCATGATAATCAACACATAGCCACAAAGACCTGTCTTTTTTTCTTACAAACAATATCGGTGCTCGCTAAGGAGATATACTCGTCGATGCCACTTTGGGTGCCGGGCGGCACCAGAGCCTGCCTTGGCCGGCCTCCTGGTTTCTCTGCCCGGCTCCCCTTTGGTTATCCATCTCCACTGTTCCAAATCCCTGCTCTGGATGTGTCGTTCACGGCGACCTCAGAGCCTTCGATTTTGTCTACGAGCTTAGTTTTCTTCTCCCGACTTCAGATTGGGGTGAAGGATATTACGTTGGTCTAACTCTTCATTTGTTGAAGTTGTCGCAGCTGGGGCTCTGTGTCCTCTGAGGTTTCGATGGCGCTCATCCTTGAGGCCTCGTATCTCTCTCAAGTTCGATTCCTTTTCTCCTCTGTGTGCGCCCAGGGTTAAGCTCTTGAATCGTCTCTCCCATTCAGAATGGGAAGGTGCATTCGAAGGTCTGTGTGCTGGCTCTGAAGTGCCTTTGCCTGGGCGTTCCCTTCTGGTGGACGGTTTTTGGGGGATTCCGTGCAGTGCTGGTTTGGAGCTATTTGGCCGGTGTACTGAAGAGCTGGACGTGGACCTTTTGGATGCATGTGAACCTTCTGGTGCGAAGGCGTTTCTTCATTTTGCTTCCATTTATGGAGCTTTGCTTGGATGCATATGATGTGGAATGCAGCGAAATGTCGGACTCTCACAGGATTGTTTGTTGTCGGCTGATGGTTGCGCCTTTTTTGCCTCTCGTATTGTGGGCATTTCCTGCTTCAGGCTAATTGCTTTGATAGCATTTCGGGTATGCAGCTGTGTGGCTTCGGGAGCAGCTTACTCTGGCCTCTTGGTGGGTCTCGCTCTATGTTCGGCTTCTGGTGCCTGAAACTCTCTTAGGCTGCTGGCTTGATGATCCATAGCCAATGTGTTTCCATCTTGTTGGTTGGGTTGGGGGTGCCCGTACTGCTCAGGCTGGGGCTTTCTGGCTGTGGTTTTGTTGAGCCGACAGTGGTATAGTTTTGGCTGCAGTGGCCCTCGGTTGCGGTGAGTTCCTGCCGGTTGTTGCCATTGTGGGGCATCCTTTGGTTGGCACTGCAGTGTGTGAATGGATTATTCTCTAGCCTGCTGGTTTTGGCTTCCGGTGCAGCTGTCTGAAGCTAGAATGGGCTCTTAAGTTGCTCTCTGGTTCTGCCGCAGATGACTGTCCAGTGTTGCTGACTCTATTGCTCCTCTGCCTATGGGGTTCTTTCCAGTTGGACGGGAAGGGGGACCGTGCAGCTCTAGATTTGGAACTCTTTCTTGGGGGTGTGAAGAGTTTGCGTGGCCTTGGTTGGATGCTGGTGAACCTTCTAGGGTGGTGGTTTAGGCTTGGCCTGTCTATTTGCCATTTTCTTTCTAAAATTGGCAGCGGAATCTGTAGAGGTGCTGCTACAGTTGGTTTTATGTGCCAAATTTTGTATTTGGCGGCTGCTGTTGCTGGAGTGATTATGTGCTTCTGATATTTAATTACTGCTGCTGAATGCAATTCTTTGTTGCTGAGGAACGGGATCTGTTGGGCTTCTGATTAGCTAGTGCCTATGGTTCTGGTTTCTTTGCTCTCTGTGGATAATGCTGAGTGCAGGATGCTGGTGATGAGTATAATGCTGTACTGCTACAGCAGGCCTTAGCTCAGGTTCTTCGCTCTTGAGGGGATGCTAATGTTGTTTTGGCTGCAGAAGGGTTCTGGCTGCAGTTGCCTCTATGACTGGGATGCTACTCTGGTTTTGTTGTGGATTTTTCAGCTCTAGTTCATGTTTGGGGGTCTCTAATGCACACTGCTCTGCTAATGTAGAAACTGGAGATGCGGGTGGAATGGGGGCTTCCTGCTGTTTCCTTGTGTCTGCTGCAGCATGGAGCTTTTTGGTATTGACTGTATGGGACACCCATTCGGCCTGGAGGGTAAATTTTGCGGCAGGCTGTTGGATAGCTACAGGAGTATTGGCTCATGATGCTTGTGGACCGGGTTGGTTTGATGACTAGGCCTTTGACCCGTTATTCAGTCATGGCTGGCTGCGATCTTTGGCCAAATTGGTCTAGCTTGGCGTCAAGGCCGATTCGAATTTGCTGGAGTACCGATTTGGCTGATTTCCTTGGCCGGTTTGGATTGCAGCGTTGCTGCTGGAATTGCCAGATTTGGATGATTTCTGTTGAAGTTCTGCCTTTTCACTTCAACCGGGAGGAGCTGTGCTGATGCTGAGCGCCAGTTGCTCTGCTGGTTTAATGATTTTTGTACGATGTACTTCTAGAGGTTTTATGCATCTGATGTATCTTTTGCTCGGGGTATGCCCTAGCATTTGATGTTTTAAATCCAAGTCAAAATACTTGGAGATAAAGCATATAGTTTGTAATTTTTTTTCTCCCGTTAATCCAAAATACTTACTTACCAAAAAAAAAAGTTCTTTTAATTCTTCCGGGGCCATACGATAAGGGGATTTAGAAATCAGGCTAACTCTAGAAATAACTGTAATCTCAAACTCAATTTCTCGATGTGGAGGTAATCCAGGCAATTCCTCCAAAAATGCATCCTCAAAATTACGACCAACAAGGATATCATTAGCTGGCACATTATGACTCACAGTGGTGCAGGCATATACCAGGTAAGCTTTACACCTACATTTCATCAGATGTTTGGCATGCAAAGTAGAAATTAATACAGACACCTCCTTTTTAATTCCTTGAAAGATAAAGGGTCTCATCCCAAGAATATTAAAACAAACCCTTTTGAGAAAATAATCAATACGGGCATGATATTTGGCTTGCTTGTCCATCCCTAGATATACATCAAAATCACCCATGTTCAATAACATCAAATCCATAATCAAACATTGCCCATTTACCTCAACCACACATCCAGGATACATAACATCAGTAATCACAGAGAATCCAGTGGGAGTTGACATAGATAATACATAATCGAAAATACACGAGGCAAATATAATATAGTATGCAAATTGTGCAGAAATAAAGAAGTGGGTAGATCCCAAATCAAATAATATAGAAATAGGAACTCCACAAATAGAGAGGGTACCTTCCACAACGTTTGAGGATGCCTCCAGGTCTTGAACTGTAACGACCCAAATTTCAAAACCTAGAAAATTAGTCATCGGGTCCGGTCAACGCTAGTTGACCGGAAATTATAATGAGGTTGCCCTAAGACAAAAATCAAATTGGCCTTGCTTAACGAAAAGGAGTTTCGCTTTTGAACTACAAAGAGGTCCGGTTTCGAACAAAATTCAAACCCAAAATCAAGTCCGGATTTTCTGGGAGAAAAGAAGTCCGGACTTCCCTTGGTAAAAGGAAGTCCGGATAACAAGGGAAAATTTCCATCATCAAATCCGGTCAAGTTGACCGGAAAACGAAAGAAGAAAGATACATCGACTTAAGATGTAATCAAGTTCGGCATTAAGAAGTCCGGAATAAGAAGTCCGGATTTCATTAATGAAATTCTAGTCCGGATGTTATGGATGAAAATGAAGTTCGGATTTCCGCAGTGAAAATGAAGTCCGGATTTCCGCAGTAAAAATGAAGTTCGGATTTCCAAAGTAAAAAGAAGTTCGGATGTCCCTTGGTAAAGAAGAACTCTGGAATTTCCGTATTGAATGGAAGTCCGGATTACATTGAAGAAAAGAAGTCCAGATTCTTTCGGAATTAAGAACTCCGGCAATTGTAATTAAAATGCACGCCGGATTCCCATAAAAAGTCAGTCCAGCCCTGAAGCAGTTGTGAAATCAAAGGTTGTTCAAGAAAGTGAAGGAGCCGGAGTGATGACTTGAGACATTGGGAAGATACGACAATGAATGATTTATCTATTCCCGAAACTTGTTGGAAAATGAAAATCATAAATAATCTAGCTAATTCCAAGGTTTTGGAAATACAAAGCCATAAATAACAAACTTGGGAAAATGTGAAGTCATAAATAAAGGCCACCTAACCCAGGGCCTATAAATCAAGGCTTAAGATCAGCAGAAAAAGACACCACTAGAAGCTCCTAGTAGAGAAAGAAATCAAAGGCTAAGGCAACGTAAGAAAAGAATTCAGGCAAGATACTCACCCCTATTTCTAAAACTCATGTTTATTTATGTTATTATGAAATTATATGATATTCTGTATGAGTATGATTTTACTGTTCGCTCTGAAATGCATGTTTAAAGGAAATTCTGTTATGCATGATTTTAGTTATATTCTCATTAATGTTCACAAAATCTTTGAAATTTAAGATAAATGAACTTCAGGCCCTTACAAAAAAAAAAATGAACTCCGCCTATCAGAAATGAAATGAACTCCGCCATTTGAACAAATCTGCTCCGTCCTTTGTGGAAAAGAAACTCGGCCTTATGTCCTAAAAAGAAGTCCGCCTCTTCAAAGAACTCCGGCCCTTTTAAATAATATGCCTGCCCTTTGTGAAAAGAAACTCGGCCTTATGGTACTCCGGCCTTTGATGCTTCGTTTTGCCGTGTTAAAATCGAGATCGGCTCTCTTCATGTTAAAATCAAATCGGCTCTCTTCATGTTAAAATCGAATTCGCTTTCTTCATGTTAAAATCGAGATCGGCTCTCATCATGTTAAAATCGAGATCGGCTCTCTTCATGTTAAAATCGAAATCGGCTTTCTTCATGTTAAAATCGAGATCGGCTCTCATCATGTTAAAATCGAAATCGCTTTCTTCATGTTAAAATCGAAACCGCTTCCTTCGTGATAAAATCGAAACCGCTTTCTTTGTATTAAAATCGAAATCGGTTTTCTTGTGTTAAAAATTGAAATCGGCCCCTTTGTGATATCAATGAAACCGGCCCTGAGTACTTGAAATAGAAACCAGCTCTAATTTAAATTTGAAACCGGCCATGTGTCTTGGAATTTGGACTCCGTCCTATGAGCTCCGGATTTTTAAAGAAAATCCACTCCGTCCCTTTGAGCTCTGGATTTTAAATGAAAATCCACTCCATCCCGTTGAGCTCCGGATTTTAAAGGAAGATCCACTCCGTCCCTTTTAACTCCGGAATTTAAAAGAAAAGCCACTCCGGCCTTGAACTCCGAATTATTTATTAAAGACAAGTCACTCCGGATTTCTGTAAAACAAAAGCACTCCGTCCATTTAGAGCTCCGTCCAAGTCCTCCGTCTTTTTAAAAAACGGCACTCCGTCCCCGATTAAAGAACTTCCGATTTTTGGAGCATAATGTAATTGTGCTCCATCTTTCATAAATAAAGAACTTCGGTTTGACTAAAGTAAATGAACTCCGGTTTTGAAAGACAATAACTCCGATTTCAAAAGAAAACTAACTTCGCTTGACTAAAGGAAATGAACTCGCTTCAAGAAATTAACTCCGCAATGAACTTGGCTTTCCATTTCGGCTTACATATTAAAGAAAGAGCTTCGAAAAATTTAACTTCGGATTGTTGCTTTGGAAAAATGAACTTCGGCTTTGATGATATGAACTTCAAAAGAAAGAACAAGAAAACATATGGATTATGGACAGCAAGTGGAACTCTTCCGACTTTTGAAATATGATATATGGCCAATAAAGAACACGAACCAAGAACCGAGTTTCCATTAAACTTGTCATTTAAAGATGGATGAAGGATATTGGAGTGACTCTCGAGGATGCCTCCCGGGCCACGGGAGGGGACCTTTGGTGGCACAAGAACTATGGACTATGGCCCCGTATGCCGGGTTAAAGGCATGACCTCCCGCCCGGGGAGCATAATGAGGGGATACGGCTTTAGGTTGTGGGGGTAGCACACAACCCGCCCTCGATGTTGTCCGCTCCCCGTCCGGTCCCTAAAGATGATATGAATTCCGAATGATTTTGATAAAGACAAGATGAAAGAACATGAACTAAAGAAGAAACGATATGATTATGCTATATTATGATCTATAATTTGATTATATGTATGCTTGTGTTTTCTGCATGTGAGTATCCTGCTGGACTTTGTAAGCTCATTCTTGTAAATTTTCAGATGACAAGCTTATGGAGGACGAAGTTGAGTAGAGTCCTATGGTGTAGCTGAAAGTTTAAGCTTGCTGGAGCAGATTTTTGGAAGCTTTGTTTATTTTGTTTTGAGGAAACTTGTAAAATTTATTCCGCTACTTATGAATGTTAGCATGTTTCCGTGATACTTTGGGATTAATGAAATTATAATTTTCTAGTATGCATCTCAGGTTTGAATAAAGAAAAGAAAAATTTTTATGTTCACCCTTTTTATCTCTTATTTATAAGAACTTTGGATTTGACGACGGCTTTTGATGGTAATAAAAGTCGGGTTGTCACAGTTGGTATCAGAGAGAAAACTGAGATGCTTTAGGTTAATTTCAATCAACCCGGAAACATAGGACAGGATTAGTTAAGGCAAGAAGAGAGTTAGCTCTACTTATGTAAAGCTAGTTGACTGACCAAAATGCTCTTTCAGAAATCAAAGTCATCGATGAAGTCATGTCTAAATAGAAGAAGGCGAGCCGACCGGATTAACAACGCTCCGGATCCGAAAGCAAAGTGCTTGAAAAAGATGGCTGATGTTATAAAAGCCTTGGCTTCACCGATTTCGGAAGCCGCCTCAATTTCCTGTGCAAATAGGAAGTGAAGTTGACATTCGGTTAGTTGACGTGAAGAAGATCATGGTCTTGAGAATTATGAGGTAATGTCCTATGTGCCTATGAAAACTTCAAGGATGAATACTTTGTTTAATAAGACTCTCGGGAGCCTGTTTCAGAGGTTCAGTATTTTAGATCAAGGTTCTAAGGTATTAACTTAAAGTATTAAGTAGGAGGTAGGGCCTTTGGACTTAATATTGAAATTTGGTATCGTTTTGGGGATTCCAAACCCATGTTTAAATTGTATTTTGAGTTATGGCAATAGAAGACGTAAGCTTTGTAATAGCAGCAAAGGTGACCTAGTAATTGGAAAAAAAAAAAAAAGACATATCAAAGTAGGTGTTTATGTACGAACCTTGGAATTGAATTGTATGATTTTAGGTATGAACTTGAGCCAACTAAGTTTAAAAGTCTTAATCTGATCCTAATAGTAGTTCGGTGGACGAACTTCAGTACTATTGCTGTTGGATTAGTAAAGAATGGCATTCGACAATCGAGTTGAAGGCTTTAAGGCATTAGTTGAAGGTATAAAATGTTTAACTGTTGTGACAGGTAGAAAGGCTCTTGGTTTATTATTGTGATTTCTAAATTTGTTAAGGATCTAAGTGTGATACAGACGATATCAAGGTTATAATATTTTCTTGGGTTTGTAGATCTGATTATTCGGGTTGATCTAAACCATTTTGTGGTGCCAATCTTGATGTGACAACATTAATGATCTGATCAGTAAGTTGTCGGTCAATCCGGATTGTGTTAGTAAATATATTATGCCTCGTAATTGGATTGTGCAATTTGAGTTTGCCACGGTACCAAATCTTAATCTGATCTTATTAGTAGTTAGGTGGGCGAATTTAGCACGAGGAGGGTTGAATTTGTAAAGGATAACATCCGGTGATTAGGTTTCAAGAATAAGTCTGAATTAATTGAGATATCAAGAAATTGGTGTTGTCTTTCCTGTTGATCATGTAATAAAGGATCTGCGCTAAGTCCAATTAGTATATGTGGCCACATCCAGAGTTTATTGTGGTCATGAAGGGGTTTCCGCCGTGTGACTATTCGAGAATGATTATCGGAGGAAGATTAGGTTAAAATCGACAAAAATCGTTAAGAATTTTATGCAGAGCCGTAGAAGCATCGGCTTGGATATCATAGTTGAATACTCTAGACCTTTGAGGTAAATAGATAGACCGATAAGGTTATTCATGAATTTCTAAAATGGGGTTTGCCTAGAAGGTTGAAAATTTTATAAGCAGACCTTGTAAATGGATAGGCATAGTTCGAGAATTGTTTTAAAGGTTTGATGATTTTTAAGATCAATTTGGGTTTATAGTGTGTAAGTTATGGATAAATGAAAGTTGTAGTCCCAGCGGTATTCAGGTTAAGGATATAACCACTGCAAAGTTCTAAAACGTTGTTAGAGTTTTGAATTGCATGGATTGAGTCTTTTCAAAGATATTCAGTCCAAGTTGAGATAATTTTATCGATAAATTCAAAGAACATGGGGTGCATGTAATTGTTGAGGATTATGAACGGCTAATAATCTGTATACCCCATTGTGAAGGGAATGAGAGTTTAGCTAGGAAAATGCCTTGCTAAGCTTGTGGCTCTTTGGTATCATGATTTTAAGGTCAATAAGATTTTAAGTGATGGCTAATTGGGAAAACCGATCAAAGCACCTTGGGTCTAACTGAAATTATGCAATGACCTATTCCTAAAGGATTTCAGTGTCAGTGAGATAATCAGCATGGGAGAAATTTATAATTGTTAGGTCAAAAGATAAAAGGTAATTTTCGGGGAATAAAAAGGTATTAAGAAACGTTCATGTCATTTGGGATTGACCCCTAATGAGTTCTGTAAGGTATAGAGGAATGTAATGTTTTTGAGAAAGATTAAGATTATGCTACTCTCACGATAGATGGCTACCTTCGAACTAAGTAGGGGAGGAGTTCACAATTTGCTCCACGTGTTAGTGGGATTTAGCAAATGAAATTTCCATTTAGAGAACTTATGATGTTGTTTTTGAAAATAGCCCTTATCAAAGATTTTAAGAGCCAGAATAATTGTGTCATTGAGAAAAATGATATTATGATATTGCCTGTGGGTAGATCTGTTGAGAAGGTGAACCTCAGTATTTCCTCTAGAATGTAGGCATCACGTACTGCGAGTTTTTGGACTTATATGTTTTTTTTTGAGGAGATGTGAAGAATGAATTGTGAGTAAGTCCAAATGATTTGGTGATAGAATGTCATGATCTTGAATAGGAATCTTAAAATGCTCGATAATAATTTAAAGTTATGATGGTTGTTGGAATAATTGTTATAATCAGAACTCGAAGTAGGCAAAGATCTCGAGAATTTGGCATTGTCTTCATAAAATTACTATCATAAAACTATTTAAAGCACAATGTAAGCTTTATGTACCCATGACTCAGAGATTTCAAAATAAAAATTATGTCCCTAGGATCGAATTTTTGAGGTTTGGGATGAACTGAAATGGAAGTTTATTGGATTCGTTTGAAGTATCAAATAAAATTGGAAAAATAGTCAGCATTTCTGTAAGTCGCTCTTAAAATTTGGAAATCCTTATAAGGTCTTCCTTGTATCAATAGTTAAAAAAGTGTTTGGGTTTAGTCATTCTAAGCTAAAAGATTTGTTTTGCAAAGAGGATTCAATCGCTTGAGTGTTCCTAGAATAATCCTTGTCTGAGTTAATAACGTCTGGATATAAGAAACAATATCTGTGGTTATGAAATTGTGAGGATTGTCAAATTTCGAGGACGAAATTTCTATAAGTGGGGGAGATTGTAACGACCCAAATTTCAAAACCTAGAAAATTAGTCATCGGGTCCGGTCAACGCTAGTTGACCGGAAATTATAATGAGGTTGCCCTAAGACAAAAATCAAATGGGCCCTGCTTAACGAAAAGGAGTTCCGCTTTTGAACTACAAAGAGGTCCGGCTTCGAACAAAATCCAAACCCAAAATCAAGTCCGGATTTTCTGGGAGAAAAGAAGTCCGGACTTCCCTTGGTAAAAGGAAGTCCGGATAACAAGGAAAAATTTCCATCATCAAATCCGGTCAAGTCGACCGGAAAACGAAAGAAGAAAGATACATCGACTTAAGATGTAATCAAGTTCGGCCTTAAGAAGTCCAGAATAAGAAGTCCGGATTTCATTGATGAAATTCTAGTCCGGATGTTATGGATGAAAATGAAGTCCGGATTTCCACAGTGAAAATGAAGTCCGGATTTCCGCAGTAAAAATGAAGTTCGGATTTCCAAAGTAAAAAGAAGTTCGGATGTCCCTTGGTAAAGAAGAACTCTGGAATTTCCGTATTGAATGGAAGTCCGGATTACATTGAAGAAAAGAAGTCCAGATTCTTTCGGAATTAAGAACTCCGGCAATTGTAATTAAAATGCACGCCGGATTCCCATAAAAAGTCAGTCCAGCCCTGAAGCAGTTGTGAAATCAAAGGTTGTTCAAGAAAGTGAAGGAGCCGGAGTGATGACTTGAGACATTGGGAAGATACGACAATGAATGATTTATCTATTCCCGAAACTTGTTGGAAAATGAAAATCATAAATAATCTAGCTAATTCCAAGGTTTTGGAAATACAAAGCCATAAATAACAAACTTGGAAAAATGTGAAGTCATAAATAAAGGCCACCTAACCCAGGGCCTATAAATCAAGGCTTAAGATCAGCAGAAAAAGACACCACTAGAAGCTCCTAGTAGAGAAAAAAATCAAAGGCTAAGGCAACGTAAGAAAAGAATTCAGGCAAGATACTCACCCCTATTTCTAAAACTCATGTTTATTTATGTTATTATGAAATTATATGATATTCTGTATGAGTATGATTTTACTGTTCGCTCTGAAATGCATGTTTAAAGGAAATTCTGTTATGCATGATTTTAGTTATATTCTGTTAATGTTCTGTCAAAATCTTTGAAATTTAAGATAAATGAACTTCGGTGTCCTTACAGAAAACGAAAATGAACTCCGCCTCATCAGAAATGAAATGAACTCCGGCAATTTGAACAAATCTGCTCCGTCCTTTGTGGAAAAGAAACTCTGGCCTTATGTCCTAAAAAGAAGTCCGACCTACTGTAAAGAACTCCGGCCCTTTTAAATAATATGCCTGCCTTTGTAAAAAGAAACTCGCCTTATGGTACTCCGCCTTTGATGCTTCGGTTTTGCCGTGTTAAAATCGAGATCGGCTCTCTTCATGTTAAAATCGAAATCGGCTCTCTTCATGTTAAAATCGAATTCGGCTTTCTTCATGTTAAAATCGAGATCGGCTCTCATCATGTTAAAATCGAGATCGGCTCTCTTCATGTTAAAATCGAAATCGGCTTTCTTCATGTTAAAATCGAGATCGGCTCTCATCATGTTAAAATCGAAATCGGCTTTCTTCATGTTAAAATCGAAACCGACTTCCTTCGTGATAAATCGAAACCGGCTTTCTTTGTATTAAAATCAAAATCGGTTTTCTTGTGTTAAAAATTGAAATCGGCCCCTTTGTGATATCAATGAAACCGGCCCTGAGTACTTGAAATAGAAACCAGCTCTAATTTAAATTTGAAACCGGCCATGTGTCTTGGAATTTGGACTCCGTCCTATGAGCTCCGGATTTTTAAAGAAAATCCACTCCGTCCCTTTGAGCTCTGGATTTTAAAGGAAAATCCACGCCATCCCGTTGAGCTCCGGATTTTAAAGGAAGATCCACTCCGGCCCTTTTAACTCCAGAATTTAAAAGAAAAGCCACTCCGGCCTTGAACTCCGAATTATTTATTAAAGACAAGTCACTCCGGATTTCTGTAAAACAAAAGCACTCCGTCCGTTTAGAGCTCCGTCAAAGTCCTCCGTCTTTTAAAAAGAAAACGGCACTCCGTCCCTGATTAAAGAACTTCCGATTTTTGGAGCATAATGTAATTGTGCTCCATCTTTCATAAATAAAGAACTTCGGTTTGACTAAAGTAAATGAACTCCGGTTTTGAAAGACAGCGAACTCCGGTTTCAAAAGAAAACTAACTTCGGCTTTGACTAAAGGAAATGAACTCGCTTCAAGAAATTAACTCCAAAGAATGAACTTGGCTTTCCATTTCTGGGCCATATATTAAGAAAGAGCTTCGAAAAATTTAACTTCGGATTGTTGCTTTGGAAAAATGAACTTCGGCTTTGATGATATGAACTTCAGTATAGAACAAGAAAACATATGGATTATGGACAGCAAGTGGAACTCTTCCGACTTTTGAAATATGATATATGGCCAATAAAGAACACGAACCAAGAACCGAGTTTCCATTAAACTTGCTATTAAAGATGGATGAAGGATATTGGAGTGACTCTCGAGGATGCCTCCTGGGCCACGGGAGGGGACCTCTTGGTGGCACAAGAACTATGGACTATGGCCCCGTATGCCGGGTTAAAGGCATGACCTCCCGCCCCGGGGAGCATAATGAGGGGATACGGCTTTAGGTTGTGGGGTAGCACACAACCCGTCCTCGATGTTGTCCGCTCCCGTCCGGTCCCTCAAGATGATATGAATTCCGAATGATTTTGATAAAGACAAGATGAAAGAACATGAACTAAAGAAGAAACGATATGATGATTTTTATTATGCTATATTATGATCTATAATTTGATTATATGTATGCTTGTGTTTTCTGCATGTGAGTATCCTGCTGGGCTTTGTAAGCTCATTCTTGCAAATTTTCAGATGACAAGCTTATGGAGGACGAAGTTGAGTAGATTCCTATGGTGTAGCTGAAAGTTTAAGCTTCCTGGAGCAGATTTTTGGAAGCTTTGTTTATTTTGTTTTGAGGAAACTTGTAAAATTTATTCCGCTGCTTATGAATGTTAGCATGTTTCCGTGATAATTTGGGATTAATGAAATTATAATTTTCTAGTATGCATCTCAGGTTTGAATAAAGAAAAGAAAAATTTTTATGTTCACCCTTTTTATCTCTTATTTATAAGAACTTTAGATCTGACGACGGCTTTTGATGGTAATAAAAGTCGGGTCGTCACATGAACGGTCACTGCGAAGGCCTTAGCTGTGACAGTAGGCTTCTTTCCTTCTAGCCTTAGAGGCAACGGACAGTCTTTCACCAAGTGGCCCTACTGTTCACATCTAAAGCATGATCCTGATGCCTCACAACATGCTTGCCCTAGATGTTTCCTCCCACAGAGAGTACAATTAGTAGCTGATGCTTGAGAGTTAGTCATTGACTGAGCTGGAATAATGCTCTTCCCTTTACCTATGGTGTGATGGACCAGGTTATTCTCCTTAAATAACCTCCTTCAATGCTAATATAAACTTATGCCCATAATTTATCATTATAGATTCCGCAGAAATTTTGGCAGAGTTTCCTCTGCAACTGGATGAAAAATAAAAAATACAACTTGTTTAAAATAACCTGTACAAGTACACAACTATCCGATTATGATATTTTGGACTACAACACAATACACAGGACCACATTGCCATACCATCCATGACTCCAACACAGTATTCCTAACTACCGTATTGGATCTGAAGTGATGCCATCTAGGACTAAATAAAATCCAAAACATCGACATAAATGCAAAAGCATAGCTAAATCTAGAAACCGGCAGAAGCATAACAATAACCATAAAATAATAAGAAATCACATTAATCCAACTAGACTATTTATATTCTATTACAACAACATATTCAAAACTTCAAGCCTTCGACATCCAACTAATCTCCTCAAGCAAGTCGCTTTCCTTGCTCTAACTAATCAGGCACTGGCTTGACGTTCTCATCTGGAAGGAGAAACAATAAGAGTGAGCATACAGCTCAGCAAATATAATCATACATCACTAACTACAATTAATAGGAAAAACAGTAATTGGGTAAGGGAAACATATAACTTGAATAAAATGAAGCATGTGATGAGGGGGGACATCTGGGATCATCTGGTTCGCATGTTTGTTCCAGTTACGTCCATTCATTTTCATTACATTCATTAATTTTTGTGGACCCGAGCTAGTAGGTTGTACTAACCAACGATGTGAGAGAACGAGGAAAGGAATGTGTCTACCACACATTCTAAAGCCGGTTACATTTTAGGTCTGCAACACTCGACCATTGGCTACATTTTAGGCCTGCAGCATTCGACCATCTCAACACGACCCATATCCCCCGGGGACCAGGGCAATCCTCATTCTTCCACAGTAGTATCCTAAATCGTACTATAAACATCACCCGCTTCTACGAGTGGCCAGAATATGTGGCCAAGTATTCCTTGGGTTCACACCATGATGGATATGGCAAACCAGATAATACTCCCCTATGAACCATGGTCATAGTTTCAGGATTAATCCTTCCTTGAGGGAAGATCCACCACAAGTACATTACATTTTTCAATCGGGAAATCACATTCCCATCTTATCTCTATCTGGGAGATCAAATCCATCACATATCATACTTTGGTAGATTCCCCTTGTGACGGAACGATTTTTTTTTTTGATTTTGTTATTCATAACACAATTAAAAATCCAAACTAAACCAATTGGGTGCAACACAGATCACCAGATGCCATCTAGGACCCATATACTTTTAACCATAATAAGTGTAGCGGAAGTTATTCTAACACTTGCGGAAGCATTCATATTCATTCCAAAATATTCATTTTCGAGTACATAGCCAAAGAATGTTTAACCATAGAAGTCCATCAAGTCATTACAATAATATTTCTCCAAAATAAGCTTTCGAGGTCTTTAATAATCCTTCAGACAAGCTCTGATCACTCCAACTCGTCAGGCACAAGCTCTAAAGTTTCATCTGTAGGGGGAAAAATATAAAACAGTGAGCCGAGGCCCAGCAAGGTACATGCATATGAACTGTAAAACGGTTATGCCAAAATGATCATATAACCATGTAGAACCAGAATGTTTAATCAAACATCATCTGGAAAAACAGTAAAGACCTACTATAACGATATTAAATCTCATGCTTCATAAATCATTACACTCTAGACTGTAAAACAATAACTATAAACTTTACTAATACATGGTAAAACTGAAAACAATACTCTATACTGTTCACTGTCATCTTTTCATTGTATATGATTCATTATCATCTTTTCATTAGATGATACTCTACCATCTTTTCACTATATGATACATTTTCATCCTTTAGTGTGACATATCTTAATATTTTTAGACCCTGCCAGTGTACCCTACTAGCGAAAGGGGAGAATGATCGAGAATAGATTGTATTCAGTCCACACAATCCAAGGCCTATCATGTCATATATATCCCATCCCGAGGGATATCTGTACTGTGTGCCACCCGAAGGTCGGCTTATGTTCCTCCGGGCTTAACACCCTTGAGGACAGGGCGGACCATGAATCGCTCCATGGACAGAGCTATCCTCGATTACCACCGTAAGTTCTAAGGCCTCACCCAAGAACTTACCTGGACTGTGGTCAGTCTCGGGTCCCAAAATAACAGAAATAGAAATACTTCCTTCTTATTGCTTACTAAAAGCCATTTTCAGTCAAAAACATCACAATTTACCCTTCAGCATATCTTAAGGCCGTTCCAAAAATCATATACTCTAGACCGATTTCTAATCATAGAACTTAATTTGAAAATCATATACACTTAAGGCCGATTTCAAAATACACTTGAGGCCGGTTTCGATTTCATGGCATAAAATATACTTGGGGCCGATTTTAGATTTTTATAAAGGGAGGGCCAGAGCTCTTTTCTCATTAAGGGAGCTGGTTTTATTTTCAGTACAAAGCTGGAGTTCATTTCCAACACAAAGCCGGAGTTCTTTTTGACAGAGGCCGGAGTTCTTTATCAACAAAAGTCGGAGTTCATTTCACATTAAGGCCGGAGCTCATTTTCTTATACAAGTCGGAGCTCATTTTCTTATACAAGTCAGAGCTCATTTTCATATTAAGGCCGGAGTTCTTTTTAAAGAGGCCGAAGTGCTTTTTGACTGGAGTGTTTTTCATTAAAAGGGACGGAGTGCTTTTTACTCAAAGGACGAAGTTCTTTTTAAAAGCCGAAGTTTCATAAATCCGGACTGCTTTTTCTCATAGGACGGAGCTTATTTTCTTATACAAAGCCAGAGCGCATTTTCATATTAAGGCCGGACTTCATTTTAAAGCCAGAGTTCTTTTTCCAACAAAAGGATGGAGCCCTTTTTGACAAAAGATGGAGTTCAAAAGCCGGAGTTCATTTTCCTTTAAGGCCGGAGTTCATTTCCCTTTAAGGCCGGAGTTAATTTCCCTTTAAGCCGGAGTTCATTTCCCTTTAAAGCCGGAGTTCATTTCCCTTTAAAGGCGGAGTGCTTTTTCTCAAAAGGACGGCGTGCTCAAAAAGTCAGACTGTTTTTCACTCAAAGAACGGAGTGCTTTTCATTAAAAGGGACGGAGTGCTTTTCACTAAAAGGGACGGAGTGCTTTTTTACTCAAAGGACGGAGTGCTTTTAAAGGCCAAAGTTCATTTTCAAGGGACGGAGTACATTAAAGGCCGGAGTTCATTTTACATTAGGTCGGAGTTCATTTTAAGGCCAAAGTTCTTTTTCCAACAAAAAGACGGAGTTCATTAAAAGCCGGAGTTCATTTTACATTGTAGAAGGTGGATATTCAATGCAGGAAGCAGGAACTTTAAAACAGAGTATACGTGCAGTAAAGCATGAACTTTAAACAGAGTATACTTGCAATATTCTTAAAGCATGAACTTAAAAACAGCGTCCGACGTACACTTGCCTGAGAGTTGATTCCTAGATTTTTATCGTCTTGAAGCTTTTTCCCCATCACTCTCTTCCTTCTGCTTGACTGTTCACCAACAAGTGCAGGGTTTATATAGGGGAGGGGTTTGGTGGAGTAAGGCACTTACTCTCGTACTCGTTTGCAGACCGTAGGTGGGAGTAACCAGATTAGTTTACCTTTCCCATTTGGTCGCCCCCTAATTGAATTCTAACTAAATTCCAAAGTTTACTTTTGTTTTTAGTTGTATTAATTTATTTTGGCCAACTGCTCCTCATAAAACCATTTATTGCCAAAGCTGCCGGTCGACTCTTACTTCCAAAACTGGTCAGTCATTTCACATGGCCGGTCTTGATTTAACAAGGGTGGAGCCGGACTTATTCTATACTAAGGAAAGGCCGAATTTGGTTGAGGCTTATGGTGGCCGGTTTAGATTTCAAGCTTAAGAGCCAGTCTATATTTTGTATTTCGGTCAACACTGTGAGCCATTTGATTTTGGGATCTCACACCCCTCCATTTACTTGCTCGGTTCTCATCTTTCTGCGAAACTTAATCCCTTTTAGCAATTCAATCCAAGTTCACAAGAGAGTTTGGGATTTCTTACGTCTGAAGGTCAAATATAATCTAGAAGCCTCCAAAACGCATTCCCTTACTTCCGGTATAGAAATACATATTTTCGGGATTTACAATTTAGCATAAACATTTAATCATATGTTTCATCACAATTAAATGGAGGTAGAGTATGCAAATTTACACTTTCGGGTCCTCCAAAATGCATTTCCTGATGAACGGAGTACAAATATATATTCCAAAGCTTACATTTACATTTAAACAATTATACATAATTTTCATAACAATTAAATAGGGCAAAGCATGTAAATGTTTCATTCAAACTCGGATGAACAGTGACAGGGGGTATTTTAGAGCATCCGGATGCCACGAACGGGTCGATACTTGTGAAATAGAATGTTCGGTTGATACATATGCATAATTGGGATGTGGTGATTCATATTTTGAGGTCGATTCAACATAATAGGAAGATAGAAGCATGCAATTTTTCCATTTCATCTCAGACGAACAGTAACATTGGCATTTTAGAGGGCTCAGACGCCGCGAATGGGTCAAAACGTGCGAGATCGATCGCACAGCCGACATAGATACACATTTAGGATGTTGTGATTCACATTTTGGGGTCAATTTTATAAAATACAGTGTGGAAACAAAAAACCCCCCAATTCCCGTAGTTTAGGGTTTGGTAGAACTCCATCGATCGGGTCGGTGAGTGAATCAGACAATAAACTACAAAATCCTTGGTTTCAAGTCATGGGTAACACATTTTCCATGATTTGGGTGGGTATTGATACAAAAATACCCGATGATAAACAAAAAACATCGAAAGAGAAAAGTTAGTGAGTACGAGAACACTTGCCTTGATGTGTATTACTATTTTTATAACTGGCTCTCGGACGGATTTAGACTCCACGAGCTCGATCTCCTCCTTCATCTCTCTAGAATCGACACTCTCTCCCTCTAGAAGGGTTTGGTACATAGAGAAAATGAAAATCGTGAAGCAGCATTGCCGCTTTAAACGGGCTGGCGCTCGAGCGCACAGTGACGGTGCGGCGAGTGCGGCCTTACTACCCAGGGTGGCTCGAGCGCACGGCGAGCACAGAAAATGTGGATTCTGTGCGCTCCGTGGGCTCGAGCGCATGGAGGGCGCGGGTCAGGCCCGCAACAAGCCTACCTCACGTTTTTGCTGTTCGGGACCTGTTTTGGCCATTCTAACCCAATCTTTCACATCTTTGGGCCTTACTTTTGATTATATAACCTTAATAAGTCATGATTATTATAATTTAAAATCCAAAATCTTATTTACGAATTAATTTTTCATGGCTTACAATTTCCGTTCCCAATTTACCAATTCCGACTCTTTGAGCTTTTCAATCCGATTCCTCCTGTACCTTTTGACCACAATTCACCTATGTTAATTTAATTACCTTCTAATTATTATGTTCTTAACCTAGAACCTCACATACTGTCCTTGCCTTCTTGGACGACCCTGAAGGTCCTACACTCAATCTAGTATTGATACCTACCCGGCCAGTAGTCGTCTTTGCAAAGAATCTCTCCGTCTCCACCTCTTTTTCATAAATAATCACCCTATCCAGAATATCAACATAGGTTTGAAGCTTGTGGAATGGTAATTGCTTCCTAATATCATTCCGTAGCCCTTGCTAGAATTTCTTTGCTTTCCTCAACTTGTCCTCCACGTACAATGGCAAAAATTGGGACAGCTCCGTGAACTTTGTATCATATTCAGTCACAGTCATACTCCCCTGTCTCAACCGCATGAACTCTTGCTCCTTCTGATCTTGGAGATTGGACGGGAAATATTTTTCCATAAAAGCATCCTCAAACATCTTTCATGTAATTACATCATCAGGCACTCCTAACGCCCTCTTCTTCATACTCCACTAGCTATTAGTTTCACATTCCATGTTGTATACTACAAATGTGACTTCTCCTGATTAGTATATTGAATTACAGCAAATATCTTCTTCATCCTTTTAAGCCAAGCATCCACTTCTACTGGATCAAGCTTTCCCAAATATCCCGGTGCTTGCTCCGCTGTAAATCTATCATACGTCATCGGAGCAAGGTTTACCAGAGTTGACTCAAGTGCAGGGATCGAAGCCATATGTCTCTATTCCATAGATTTCACCACATTGGTCATTCGCTCCAACAGATCAACATAAGAAGCTTTTTTATCATGGGGAGTACTAGCACCATCACAATTATTTCTTCGATTTCCCCTGTCTCCACGATTATTTGGTGAACTCTGAATAATCAGAAGTTAATTCTTAAATGATTGGAAGACTTTGAGATTAAGATATTCATAAGGTAGATGAAGGATCACTATGAACCGGTCTCGCAATCGAAATAAGTATGGTTATGAAAGCTTGAAAGGAGAACCCCTGTGATTTTTCTTGAGGTTGACTGAATGGTAAGGTCCCTGGGTTTTAGTGAGATTATTGTGAAAGTTGAGTGGTCAGTTGGAATGAATAAATCTGCTTGACAATGAAATATCAAGTTGCTAAACGTAGAAGTTTCAATGGTAAATGGGGGTTTGTGTATTCTTTCCTGAATTGCATATTATGTTACATTTTCCTCGCAAAATTTGGATTATCTCCTGATCTATATTAATGTTCTCTTGTGGATATTGTGAATTGCAGAAAGTAATTGGCTATATGTTTGTTGGAGGAATAAATGTAATGTAGACGCAAAGCCACTTGATGATGTCAAATTGTCGGGAAAGGTTAGTAATTTGTTAATTCTAAATCATAATAGGTGAATACTATGACGGAAGGGATCCTTATCCTTTAAAGACCTTTCGTCAATAAACAAACAAAACTGATATTCATAAAATTTATAGAAATTTTGGTAGAGTTTCCTCTGCAACTACACTGAAACCAAAATTTACAACCTACATAAATAACCTGCATCAAGCACACAACTAAACAAATATCACCATTTATCTGATAACACGCATACTGCGACGGAACAGATTTTTTTTCCTTAGAAGCTTCCGTCAAGACAGAAACAGGGTTTTAGGACCAAAATATAAGGCAATACTTCTACAGAAATTTTGGTAAAGTCTCCTTTGTAACTTGATGAAAACTAAAAAATACAACCCGTATGACCAACCATTGCAAGCACACAACTATCAATTATACCACAATTCTTCCTACAACATGCATACATAGGATCACATGTGCCATCCGTGGCATAAATCTATAAAATCATCAACTACACTAGCAATTCATAAACGAGATACCATCTAGGACATATATAGAATATCCAAAAGTTTAGAGCGTAAGCTAAACTATTAATCTGCAGAAGCATAGCTTTCCTTTTTACCATCACATATATCACATGTGTTTCTATACAAAATCCACATACACATGAATATCCATTGATATAGAATTCATATACAAAATCACATGTCTAGTCAAGTCTTTACATCCAACTAGTTCTTCCAAAATAGCTCCAAAATGCTTCAGGTCCTCAAAAGTCTTCAAGAATTGCTTTTGGTCACTCTTTCTTGTTGAGCACTAACTCTATAGTCTCATCTGGTAGGAGGAAAAATAATAAAATAGTGAGTTGGGGCCCAGCGTGGTACATGCAGATATGCAGTAAAATAATGATGTAGAACAGTCGTGACTCTATACAGAAACAAAATTGTTAAATGGAATATAACCTAGAAAACAGAGGAAGTATAATTTGATGATATTAAACTCAGAAATCAAAAATCAAAAATCAATATAATTTGGAAAACAGAATCAGAAAGTAAGGTCAGAAACTTTTCCTTTATATCAGAACAGAACAGTGATTAGCACAGAACAGTAGTTAGTACAGTAAGGTGATATAGAACAGAGCAGTAACAGAACAGATTGGTAACAGACCCTGCCAATATACTCGACTAGCTAAGGAGGCGAATGATCGAGAATAGATTGTGTATATCTCCTCACAATCCAAGGCTATAAACAGTAACAGAAGATCCAATCTCACGAGAACAGTACGGGTGTGCCTCCCGAAGGTAGGCTAGAAATAGAACTTTCCTCCTGACCGTAACGTCCCGAGGAAGGGCAGACCACGTATAACTCCATGGACAGAGTTATCCTTGATCACCACCGTAAAGTTCTAAGGCATGCCGGAGAACCTAACCTGACTGTAATCAGTCTGGGTCCTAAATAACAGTATCAGAAATAACTTCTTAACTGAAAACCTTCTTTCATAATCAGAGTTTCACAATTTTTCTTCGATTAACTTTAGAACGTTCAGAACATACAGTAACGGCCCTAAAATCCTTCAGTTTTACTTCAGATGTGCATAGAAATTTATCAGTATAATTCTGTATAAAATTTTTGAAAATAAATATACCAGGAGCTTCATTTCAGTGCCAATTAACTTTTATATAACAGGAACTACGGTTAAAAATCGTTAAAACCCCTTCATTTTTGTACCTAGGGCTTTGCCAAAACTTTTGGACTCAAATCGAACACCAAACATGTGTTTATCCATGAAATCAACACCCCAAATACAAACACATATACTAAATCATGCAATTTAACTAAAAATCCCTAATATTTTTGAGTTAGGGTGTCATCACATGCTTCCGGAATCAAATCGAACACTAATTACATGCTTATTCTTGAAAATTGAAGCCAAATCTTGCAATAAACATGGGTAAACACAAAATCAAACCAAACAATCAAGTGAAACATGCTTCGTTTGCTTTAAACATGCAACAATATAATTTTAGAGTATTTTCATCAACTTTAAAGCAAGCGAAATCAGTAAAAATGAAAAACGTCCGAAGTATACTTGCCTTAGTCCGATCTACCATTATTTTTACCTGGAGTGGATCAGAACAAGTGATTTCCTCTTTTTCCTCTTCTCGTTTCCCTCCTCTTCGTTCGTGCCTTGGCTTTCTCTCATTCTCCTTTTCCCCCTTATATTTATAATAAAAACGGAATCAGAACGTGGGCAAAAGTCGGGGCTGCACTCGAGCGTACTGCGAGAGCGCTACATTCTTCTTGCGCTCGCCTCGAGAGCCCAGCGGGCGCACTGTGAGCGCCGTGTTTCTGCCAGGGCCTCGCTCGAGCACACTTGGCATGCAAGCGCGGCTAGCCACTGGATTTTTGCGCTCGCTGCCGTGCCTCGGGCATATGGCAGGTGCTACTCTGCTGCTTGCTGAACTCAGATATTTTTTCAACTTTTTACTTTCAACCATCATTTTTCAATGCATGCTTGGCCTCTTAATGATTATTATCATTTTAATTATTCCCAATTATAATGTTTTTGGTTTCGGCGCCTCACACATACACAAGACCCAAAACTGCCATATCATCCATGGCTCCAACACAGTACCTCCTACTACTGTATTGAATCTAAGAGAGATACCATCTAGGACCAATACAAATCAAAACATAAGAATAATGCAGAAGCAACTATACATCCAATGTGTATCGCAATACAAAATTACTACTTTATCAAAATATACAAACTTTATTAAAGACTAATCATATACATCCGAAATTCTTCCAGGTCTCCATATTCTTCAAAGGTCTTCAATTCCTTCAAATGTTTTTCCTTGTAGCTAAATTCTATCTTCAATCCTTATCAACCTTAGCATATCTAGAGGGAAAAAAATAGAAGAGTGAGCTGAAACCTAACAGTATACCATAAAAAACATGCAAGAATAGCTCCATTTAAACATAAATGTAACAAAAAAATAACTGAGCAGATATCAAAGAACATGTGACATGTAAACATAAACGCAATAGAAGAATATTTATACAAATATAAAATACATATAACAAAATGAATAGCATGTAACAAAACGAATACGGAAAGATGTTAATTTGTCTTAAAAGCAAATCAAATGTCTTAAACCTAGTTCAAACTATACTTATTCTTAAAATCTAACTTTATTTACCAAAGAGGCCCAAACTAGTAACCCTACTAGCTGAGAGAGCGAATAATCGATGATAGATTGTGTTCATTCCACACAATCTAAGGCCTGAACTAAAAATCCCTTCTATTAGGATTTATATATCAGAATACCTCCCAAAGGTATATCTAATTCTAAATTGAACTGAACAGAATCTATCCTCCCAATTTAACGCCCCGAGAAGAGGCGGACCGCGTATATCTCTATGGACGGAATTATCCTCGATTAACACTATAACGTTCTAAGGCATGCCAGAGAACCTTACTTGACTAAATCATAACCTCAGGGCCAATTTCTTACTAACTCACTTAACTAAAAAACATAACTGAAATGGTTATTGGAAATTCCTTAACTGAAATGCTCACTCGAGACATTTAACAGAAATACTTACTAAGATACTAAACTAAAACATTTAGCTGAAATACTGAACTAAAATACTTATCTGAAGGGATTCTTGCTCATATTTTCTTAGCCAAATGTTTCTCATATCGGAAGGCCAAATTCAAACTTATACATTCAGACCTTCAGATACGTTCAAAGGAGTTTTCAAAATTCAAGTATATAATTCCATACAAAATTTTCAAATACAAATCATCAACTAAACTTTATCAAAGCACCGATTTAGCACTTGCATCTCAAAATCTCAAATTTCCAAACTAAAATTCCAAAATTTGGTTGTAGGGTTTTTATATACAAAACATTCAAACGAAATCATACTGAAACCTTGAGCCAAAACTCCAAATCAAAGCCTTAAATCATAATGTATAGACAAAATTATACATTCGAACTGAAATCCCCAAATTTTTGAGCTACAGTTTTGCACCAACTTTTTCGGACACAAATTAGACACTAAACACATGCTTATCTATGAAATCAATGCCATAACTCCAAATACAAATGCAAAATCATATATTAAACCGTAAATCCCCAATTTTCGAATTAGGGTTTCAAGTCCGCCGTTCGGACGCCAAACAAACACAAAACGTACATCAAACGACAAAATCAGAGTTATACATTAACATATATGTGCATAAACTAAAAATCTACTCAAGATATTATGAGAAAAAGACAAAAATCATAACAAATCACCGGGAACAGAGGTTTTTCAACATAAATAACAAAATGGAGCTGTAAAAATGAAAAGCAAAGTTGGAAGTATACTTACCTTAGTCCGAGCTACAATTTTTCTTACTTAGATTGGAGTGGAATGGCCCAAAATTTCCTTCCTTTCTTCCCCTTTCCCTCTTCTTTCCCTCTACTCTCTGCCGGAAAGGTCGAAGTGGCCGAGGGAAAAACGTACTCGGCGTTTTAAAACCGGGTCCGGTGCTTGAGCACCACTCGAGCGCCAACTAGGTGCTGCCCACAAAACACACCCAAGCTCGAGCGTCAACTAGGCACCTTTCGAGCACGGGATTCTGCTTAAATATCCCCGGGTGTGCCCGAGGTGCTACCTGGGCACCGAGGCCCTGAGACCATTTTTCGCCTCCAACTTAATTTTTTCACTATTTTTCCTTAGTCCATTTACCTTAATCTTAATCATTTTGGCTTAATCACTAAAAGTTACTATGTTTTGAAAACCTGGGTAGCCACAAATACCCTCAGTCTAAGTGGGGGAGGAACTTATTATCCAAGATTTTATCGCTCTAGTGTGATTTTGCGATGAAGTTTTATCTTAAGAATTTATGGATATTACCTTGAGGATAATGGATATCCTGCAAATCTGCAAGTTAAGGACTGTAACGAGGATGGATCCTGGTTACATTATATGTAAACAGATGCCCTTGGGCTGAGGGGGAGAAGAATCCCTATGTGAATTGCTCCTTTATAAATTGGGATTAGCAACTAGAAGTTTCAATTTAAGAAACTATGGGTGGGATTTAATGTTTAAAGTAATAGATTGTAGTATTCCTAAGTTAGGAAACCAAATCGCGTCTAAAATGTTGGGATTATTAGTTATGTAATGAACCAAAAACCACACCGAATCTGTGATGATTGTGTAATTGTAATCTCCGATCCTGTTGTGGTTTGAGGATTTGAGCAAAGAATCCCTTTCTAAATTGCTCCTTCATAAATTGGGATTAGCAACTGGAAGTTTCAATTTAAAAAATTATGGGTGGGCTCTAAAGTTTAAAGTAATAGACTGTAGTATTCCTAAGTTGGGAAATCGAATCGCATCTGAAGTGTTGAGGTTATTAGTTGTGTAATGAACCAACAACCACACCGAATCTATGGTGATTGTGTAATTGTAATCTCCAATCCTGTTGTGGTTTGAGGATTTGAGGGAGTGTTTTCTTCATGTGGACATTTTGAGATAAGTAAAATCATGACTGTTGTGTAATTCGAGTGTATCGAATGGAGTAAGTACTATGAAAAAATGTCAACTTGATGACATACCAATGAAATGAGGAGGCTATGAAGTACCCTGCCTTGGATATCTGATTTTAATTTGAGATCTATATTAGAATTTTTGTCGAGCTTGATAAAGGAATTGGGATGTTAAGTTGAGATCGTGATAGGAAATGGTAATCAGATAACTTAGAGTTACATGAATTGATCAAAGCACGTAGCGGAAGAGTGATGAACCTGTGTATATATTAAGGTTTAAGTTGATGTTCAGAGAAAATACACAATCTCGAGGTTTAATATGAAATGAAATCAGGCATTTTACTTGTTTGAGGTTCGGAATTAAGTTAGAAAAGTGGTTAATGAAATAAGTTTGCCTTCGAACATAGCGAATTTGGATCTGAAAAAGATGCGTCAAATAATAAGGATCAAGGCAATTCTAATGTTTATGGTTTCCTAGGATAACCATCTTGATTTAGAAATGAATTGGAGACATTAAGAAGGTTCCGTGATTATGAAAATTTAAGGATCGTTAAAATTTTGAGGATGAAATTTCTATAAGTGGGGGAGAGTGTGAGATTCCGATCCCGAAATGTGATAATTATGGAATAATTATATAGATGAAAATCATATTTGGGCTTAAATATGGTGGAAACTTTGATACTGAAGTAAATTGAGGAGAAATGGGCCAAAACAGGAGGGGTGCTCAATGGACGCTTGAGCACCGATATGGCCACCTGAGGCGAGGCAGGGGTGCTGTTTTGCGAGGACCAGCGCTCGCTGGCCACTCGAAGGGCGCTTGAGCGCCCATCGTGTGGCACTCGTGTGATCCCTCTTTCTTTTGTTTAAAAGGGGGAGATGGTGGATTTGGGAGGAAGAAGCACCATGATAGCAGCGAAGGGAATGCCCGTCATGTGGCATGCGCATGATCCCTCTTTCTTTTGTTTATAAGGGGGAGTTGGGGATTTGGGAGGCAAAAGCAGCACGACATTTCATATCGTTGACCTATCCCACCTGTTTATAAGGTGGGGTAGGTCACCTACTACGATATTTTATTCATATCGTCTCTTCCCAAGAATTCTAGAGATTTCCAAAGTAGTTGGAAGTAGGTAAGAGTAGTTCACCTACTCATTACTGGCCACTCCAGCCTTAGCTAAAACCAGTTAATATTTCATTTTGCCCTCTTTTTTCTCCAATTTACTTTCGTAAATGTTTTCTAGAAGCCTTATTATCCATCTATGTCAGTCGTCAGTGTTACACTTTGGTCAATATCTCTGAATCCGGTAAATACTTATATTCCCAGTCAACCATCAAATCAGGCCATCATCAATTCCTCCCACCACTACGGCTGGTCATCTTCCTACGCTGGCCGCCTTCCTTCCTTTTCGGTCAACTGGCGTTGATCGGTTAAATTCTTCCTCACATTTTTTGGTCAACAGGCGTTGACCATATTACTTTCTTATTATATTTTCCGATCAACAATCACACAATTCCGATAAACTCTTCCTTGGCTTCTCTTCACATTTTCCTATCAACTAGTGTTGACCGGATTAACTTCTCCTACATTTTCTGGTCAACTGGCGTTGACCGAATAAACTTCAATTTTCCTTCATTCCTTCATCTTTGCCGGTCAACAGGCATTGACCGGATAAATCTTCCTTCACAACTTGGCATGGCTCCATCATCACTCCCGGTCAACTAGCATTGACCGGGTTAATTTTCCTTTCCTATTTGGTTATATTGAGTTAATGACTTTGACTTTCTACATTTTAGAATATGGGCCGTTATGGTAGGTGTCGTTTAGAGGAGTCAAGTTAGGGGGCCTAAACTCCTTCCAGATACCATGTTCTGCCCACGGCTACTTCCAAGGGCCTCAGAAGTAATTGTTGTCTCCGCTCCTCTTCTTTTCATTTATTGGTTCTTTTGGAGTCTAGTTTGCTTTGTTAGCTTCCTCCGCCGCTATGTAGGCACTAGCGAGGGTTCGAATCTGCTAGAAGGTCTAAGGATTTTGATGCGCTAAGTGCTTGCAGAAGTTGCTCGGCTCCAGAGTAACGATGAAGTGCTAAGCTTCACCTCTTCGGTGAGCTAGAATATATGCCGAGCCTCGGCAATTAACCGAGCCAAGAAGCCCTTCAATCTTTCTCCTCACTTCTGTCGAAGGTGGACTAGGTGCTGCAACTACTTCTCCTCCCTCTGGTTAGAAGTGACTTAGGATAGGAAGCAATCGGCGAGTGCCTCAAATGACCAAATGGAGTTCGGTTGGAGGCTGTAGAACTAGGTGTGAGTATCTCCTTTGAGGGTTAGAGGGAGGCACTAGCACATGGCAGTTTCACCCAGGCCCTAGAAGCTCAATAGAGTGCGAAAGTAGTGGAGGAGGTCCATCGAGTCAGAGCCCTTGTCGCATGGTTCTAGTATCAGCATCTTAAACTTATTGAGGAGAGGCTCCATCTGGATCTCCATCGTGAATGAGATCTCCTCAGATCCATGGAGCATCTGCTGATGTCTCCCCTGAACATGTACTACTAAATCTTCTCCACCCTCTCCTCCATCCTGGGAGAGGATACAATCCTCTTGACATTAAGGAAGGTCTTCAACTCCGAATGGTTGGGAGAGGGATGTAGGTCTTGATGACTACCAGCCTGTAGCAGCCGTGTGCTATAAGAGGCTTCTCCTTAGCCGGCCCTCCTATCTTTTTGGGAGTAGCAAGGATTCCACTACTCCAAGCTGTCCCTTTGTATTTCATGACTCAATCGACCCTCCAACCACTTTTAGGCCCTACTGATCAACACGACCACAGGGGCTTCGACATCGTCGGGCCTCTGTGTCTTCTCAACTGGGAGCCTCTTCACCCGGTTCTTATGCTTTGAGGCTGAAGCTTGTGAGACGGAGGCATGAGCCCCCTGCTGCTACTTATCTAGATGTGTATTGATCGGTTGGAGTATCTTGAACATATCTCCCATTTGTGCAGCAAGTGTGTGCACGTCAGGTTCAGGCCGTCCATCTGTATGAATACCCACTGAGGGGGCATTGCCTTGGGCGATAATGTCCCTGGCAGGTATGCTGGCATGTGCCTTTGTGTTGATCATGTTTCGTTTGTGAGTGTAGTGGTTGGACTTTCAAGTCACTTCTCACAAAAGGTACCCATGATGTGTCCCTGGATCCGAGTTGTTATACAAATTAGAGTGCTACTTGATCTTCTGCATCGGGTCAAACTAAGGCATGTCCAATCTTTATCTATAATAATCTAGATCATGCACAATACAACGAGCAAACAAGAAGTCAAAGGATTTGTTGAACTAACTCCTTAATTTATCCTCCGAAACTGAAGTCAAAAATCTTTTTCAATGGATGGAAAGATGTCAGGACATAAGAGAATGTGTGGATGCACTTATGTGGGGGAAAAGTGAGTAATATTGAAGGGCTTGGCTCCAGTGGGTGCTTTTGGTGATAAACAACTTTGAGTGAAGCCGAAAAGTTGGGTTCTAATGGTGTGCTCTGTTAGGAGCGGCTCTGAAGGAATGGGAGAGATGGGGATTGCTCTCTCTTTAGATCATCTCTTCTCTTTTAATTTTCTTCTTTCTCCAGTGCTGGGGAAAAATACTTGTAGGCGATGATCCAACATGACATTGGCGCCAAAGCTTGGATAGTTGTCACACTGGAATTGGCAGGTCACTAGTTATTGACCAAAGCCACAAGTGTCAGTTATCATTTTGCGATGGTGGTGCGACCGTAGATGATCCTTGTTGGTATTCGCTAGACCATCTCGGTGGGTGATTTGTCGAGCCATGCTAGGGGTGGCAGCGGTTTGGTAGTAGCAGTGACCTTTCTGATTGTTGATTGTGGCCACCAATGTCAGGTGCTTGCTACATTTGTCCCCTCTTTGCTAGCTAGATTGTCACTACTGTGTTAGAAGGTTTCTCCACCGTATTGGTTGTGCTTCAGGGGCTGTCTATTGGGCTTGGCTAATCTCTATCTCCACTGGCCCATTGAGTATTGCCGTGGCTGGTCCTACCATTTAGACTTTCTCGGCTCTAGTCCTTGTGGGGCTTTGCTTCACGGATGGAATTGGTTTGGACTTGGGTCGGCCCATAGTATAGGTACACCCATCAAATCTAACCTTAAATTAATGATTTAAGTATCAAACCCAATCCATCGATCCAAATACTCCAAACTCATTAGGCCTAAATATTAAATGCCTAATTCTTTTCCTAACAGTCGTTTTACTAACTAGTTTTATCAATTTATTAAAAATTCATCTTCAAATGGATCTTCAATTTAATCTCCCAAAATAAGTCTCAAGATTAAAATTTCTTGTATATGGCCAATTAAGTAGTTCAAACCCAAAATTTTAGCCCAATTATTCTGACAACTTATTCTTATAAAATAATAAAATTAAAAATATTTAAAATATTATAACATATGTACTCCATTGAACAAAAGAGCAATATGTCTGATGAGGATTAGCACCACCAAATGCAGAGGGTGTTTTGTGGCAAAAGCTTGAAAAGAAGCCCTAAATTGATAGCAAAAGTGGACCCATTCCACAAAGAAAGCACAATGCCCATTAAAGTAAAGAATCTCGATCAAAGATGGTAAAAAATCAAATCCTGTTAGACAATATCGATCTTTTACAGAGAATCTCCCAACAATGACGTGCACAATCGGCTCGATAGGCATAACATCTAGCTTTCTATTTTAATATACTAGGAGTTTGAATTTAAACTCAAAGTATGAGGGATTAGAGTTGGGTATGGTTTATATATAACCTACCTGACCCAACTAAAAAAGAGGACTTGGATGTTAGCAATCCAAATGCGGTATCTAAGGACTAAGCTGATCAACCGAACGACCGAGTGATGAAGAGTATGTAAGAGCAATTCAATTAATGGCCTAGCAATGTAATCAATAAGATATTAAATCTTGACAAACGTTTATATATAACTAAGGGATAACAAGATGCACGTAAATAAATTATAACAATCTAATAAATGCCAGATATTAATGACTAGACAGTTAATAAATCAATACAAGTAGCAGTTATATAATTATTATAATAACTTGCAATGAATATAGCGTAATGCCTCCCACAATAGGTGACATTTCTGGATAGACACACCAACTAGAGCCTATGCTATAAATACAAGCCTCCAACTAAAAATTGAAACTAGTCATACTCTAGACCCTATTAGGAATTAGGACAAATTATATTCTGACATGTAAGCACCTATAATGAAGATAATTAAATGAAGCACAACATTTCAAATTCAAAAAACTCTACACTTATTTCCTTTCATCTTTCTTTATACATCTTTTGATTTTTCTAACAAAGATTACTGATTTGAGTGTTGGAAAATTTATTGGAGAGTGTGTCTTGTATTTTTCTAACATCTTGTTAAACTATCAGGGTACGCAGGATGGAAATTTGCAACTATAAAGATCAAAACTACTGTCATTTGGATCAATTGAAGGTTTTATCCGACTCTATAATTTGTATAATAATTCAGGTCCTGGGTACACATAGATATCTTGTAGTGCATTTAATTATTTTGATGCGTCCTTGGATCCAAATTCGAACAGATTTGGGCTGGTCTGCTTGACTGGTTCCGACTCCGTTCACCGAGTTGGGATCCTGCACACCAATAAACAAACAGGAGGTCTGTGTGTCGGCGAAAAGTTATCTCACCAAAAATACTCCGACGCTCAAGTCAGTTAATAGCCTTCGAAATCTGGGAAGGTAACTGGAAATGAGGATTGAGAGGGAGAGTGTAAGAGTGCGTGGGTTTCCAGATGAAAGAGAGAAAATGCCGTCTCTTGAATCTGGATGGTGGGTGAAGGCAGTAGGCATCTGTCAACAAGAAGAGCGCCTGTATGCCTTTGATTTGTGTTCTTTCTCTCAGTGCATTTGGATGCTTCGCAGAGAGAGAGTATGAGAATCATCCCAGAATTCGTAGTCAAGGGCGTATGTTTTTTCGTGTAGCAGAGAGTCGTATGTTTGTGTGGTAGAAAGCGTAGTAGTAGGCGTGCCCTGAGTGAGGACTCTAGGGCTCATTTTAATGGCGGCAGGGGTCATCTTCCTTAGTTGGAAGGCGTGATCCCCTGCGCCATGTTTAGGCGGCCTTACTTGTGAAGAAAGCACGAGTTGCCTAATTAGCTGGGTTTGCTTCCTTTTTTGGCGAGTAGCAGCTTTCCAAATTTCCTACCTTTCTTTCATGTATATTACCGTTGAAAGGCTCCAATTTGCAAGAATTGGGAAGATCTGGCACCTTCCTTATGGGAAAGGCGCCGATCTTGTCAATGTCATTTTTTGGAGCTGGCTAGATTTATGGAAGGCACAGAGTTAGGAAAAGAGCCGTTGCTAACTGCCTGCTTGAGCGTGGGCCCAAGTGGTCAAGGCCCATGAAAAGCCTTTTTATTTTTGGGCCTGCTACTACAGTGATTATGGTCAACACTTGAGTTGACCGTCCTGAATGTAAATTGGCCACCCGCCTGTGCCTTAGTCGGTCAACAATGGCATTGACCATCGGGCGCATGTTTGGGCCTTTCAAGATTTGGACCATATTTGACTATTGGGCTAGCCCAACTACAACATACCCATCACTAGCCACCCATGTCGGTGGCCAGAATTCTGGCCTCTGACATGTTCATGATGGGATGCTCATCACTATCCTTTGCTGCTTGAGAATTCCAGAGAACTCCAAGAAAGGGTGAGGCGTTGACCGAATCCTTTCACCGTCCTGGTCAGATTCCGGAAAGAAAAGTTGACCGGATCTGTTAATCATCTTTGGTCATATCCGAAGAAGAAATTTCACCGAATCTGTTGACCGTCTTTGGTCAGATCCAAAGAAGAGATTCAACAGGATCTGTTGACCGTCTTTGGTCAGATCCGGAGAAGAAAGTTGATCGGGTCTGTTGGCCGTCTTTGGCCAGATTCTAGAGAACTTTGTATGAGCCCTGAGTGACGCGTGGTGATTAACCGGCCTGTCAGGTTAAAAGTGGACACGTGTCTTCACACGGTTGAACCACTATCCCAACCTTTAATGCGTCAGAAGATTTGTTCAAAAGAGGCCCATTAGGGATGTGACACGTGGCAAGAATGATGGCGTGCCTTCTTAAGGAGGTTTAAGGCGTTCACACTTGCCCATTAAGTTTCCCTTCTTCACACTTAGTATTTTTTCATGCCTTCTGCTCTGCTTCTTTGTCTTCAACCTGCTTTCCCATCCTCCTTCTGCAATTCCAGAAAAACCTTAACTCTCTTGCAAGCATGACTTTGACTTTTGTTGTTGACATTCCCTCTATTCTTTGAGAGGGTAACGTCAAAGAGGTATGCATAAAGTTGAACATTCCAAAGGACATTGCATGGAGGGTTCCGGAGAAGGATGACAGAGCCTTTGCGCCGCCGGCGGGACACGTGACCATATACAAGGCCTACTTGAGGAGCGGCCTTCGTCTTCCTCTCCCAAATGATTTACAGTCGATCCTTCAGGCCTTGCGAGTCCCCATCACATAGTTTCATGCTAATGCTATACGGTATTTGTGTACTTTCGGCATCTTTCTTCGTAAGCATTCTCGGCAATTAACTATGCCATGGTAAAGGGTCTGTTTAAGATCAACCAGGGTGGAGAGTGGGTCTCCCTGGTTTCACACAGTGGCCTGAAGGTAAATACGGCCATCTACAACTCGCTGAAGAACTGAAAAAATCAGTTCTTCTTCGTGAGTATGATGGAGACCTAGCCCTTAGCCAAGGATTGAGGCCAAGTGCCCAATGTTTACACTGGGACGCCATCGAAGGCTGAGACAGTGTCCCTAGAGTGGCTAAAGAAATTGGTCAAGACCCACATCTCTGATTTTAAGAGAGACTTCTTGGTCTCCAAGGCTGAAACCAAAAAGGTGAATTGGGTTCTTCCCTCTCCCATCCAGAAGTTCAAAGGACCACCGCCGGTGGTCATGATGCGATCAGAGGACTCCAGGGGCCTGCTCATCCATCTCCGCCCGACTGACGACGACTTCATCAGCCCTAAGATGAAGAGGATGGCTATGGAGACGTCCTCTTCGTTGTCTTCAGAGCCGAACTACATCGCTGTCGGGATTTGCAGTGGTCCTGGCAACGCCACCGGGATGGAGAAGACTTTCGAGGACATGCCAGTAGCTGAGGCCGGAGGCGTTATACTGAAGCAGCCTGCGTCGCAGGTGGTTCTTCAAGCTGTGCTGATGGAGATTTTACCAGAGCCAGCCTGCAAGCCGCCGATGGAGGCACAAGAGTCATCAGTCGGCTCACCAGCCATACAGCTACCGGCTGAGCAGCCGGTAATTGTCCTCGATCCTCCTACAGCTACAGCGGAGGTCATCGCTGGGAAGCCTGCCGCTGCCGTGGACGACATTGATGAAGGGCTCCTGGAGGATGTCCTGGAGGAGGCCGCTGCCAGCCCCACTTGTGAGGGCATCGCTTCTAGCCCGCCACCGCTGGAGACAGACTTGGAGGCCAGGCCTGATAGGCCCGCACGGAGAGTCTAGAAGGTATAATTCTCTGTGACGCTTTTTGTATAATAGCCCAGATCCTAAAACGTAGAAAGTCCTTGACATCGAGTCAAGAGATATTGAGGGCTATCCGGTCAACAAGTGTTGACCAGAGAGCGTGAAGAAAGACGTAATCCGGTCAACGTCTGTTGATCGGGAAACATAAAGGAAGGCTTATCCGGTAAACAATAGTTGACCGGAAGGAAGGAAAAGAGGAAAGTAAACCGGAAACGTTAATAACAAGGGGCAACTAAATCCGGTAAACCGGTCAACGAGTGTTAAAATTTGGTCAACGCCAGTTGACCGAAATGTGTAAGAAGGGGCAACTAAATCCGGTCAAGGCTAGTTGACCGAAAATAATAACAAAACCCTTACATAAAGTAGAGTTAGAATAACCATGCCTGAGTAGGTAACCTACTCCCAACCACCCCCGAGTGGTTGACCCACCTTACCGACTACGGTTTGACCCAAGGGCCTAAATATAAGAACTAGAGAGCGTAAGGAAAGAGGTTATGAAGAGGCTCTCGACAGAGTTTTCTAAGTAAAGGAAGACCAGAATTTCAGGGCGAAGTAAAGGAATTCAGGCAAGAGTACTCACCGTTTTAAGTTTATGTTTTTAATGCAAGTATATCATGCCTGTTTATCTAACTAATGATGTTCAGTTATTTCTTTTTTTTTTTGGTAAGCAAGTATTTTGGATTAATGAGAGAAAAAATTACAAAATTAATGTTTTATCTCCAAGTATTTTGACTTGGGGATAAAACATAACCCGCTGGGGCATACCCCGAGCAACTAGTACATCCGAAGCTACATAATAAACCTCTAGGAGGCCAACGTTCTACAGAACCAATAGAAATTACAACACAACACAGAGGGAAAGTGCCGCTTTCCATCCCCCTGCAACCCGAGACAACCGGCTGCTGAAATATGCCAGCAGCACCAAATAAATCACCAATCTAGATATGAAGACTGGGAGCTACAGCAACATGGAGACCCACCTACCAGACCCACCAGCTTCCATGCATCCAAATCAAACGGATCCAGGATTAATCCATCACCAACAGAAAAAACTGATTACATCAGCAAGGAAAAACCATCATCAGGCACCAACAGAAGCATACACCAACTCAGCAAGCTGCATACACGAACTCCAGGGAGTATACACCAGAAGCAGCCAAATTTAAAGCTGATCGGTGCCAACAGAGCAAGCAATGCTAGGCAGAAAATCATGACAACTAGAGAGAGCACTGCTGCGCCAGCAAACCCAGCATTCAGAGAAAATACATGGTAGCTGAGTACCACCGGCCAGACATACAAAATGTCAAGAACCAAGCAGCTCAGCAACATTCGATGCAAACTCAGAGCAACCATATCATCATAGTGCGTAGGACAGCAATAGCAACTCGGCACAATCTGCTCGGTGAACAACCAAACAGCAACACTGGCCAACTACACCAGGGATAAAATCCATCAGGAGCTGCTGATCTACAGCACCAGTGCAGCAAAAATGCATCAAAAAAAAAATTCCATCCGCACAAGGAATACCAGCTATCAGCCTAACAGGAGATATCCATCATCAAACAATGCATCAGCAGACAGCTGCCACTGTCAACCAAACAGCACCAGTTTTGAGCCCAACAAACAGAAAATGAGCATCTGAAAAGACACCACCGAAGAGGTGGGCACATGATTCACAAGAGGCAACACGGGATCAGCAGCATAGAAAGTCTTTACAGCACCTCCTACTTCAGATGCTGCTATTTAATAGCAAATTCAGCAGCAATATGTAGCCAACAATACACACCACCAGCAACAAGATCAGTCACCATTCCCCAGCATCAAACAAAAAGACCAAGCTCATTCATCAGCTGCTGTCATCCAACATCAGCAGATGTTGGAGCCCACCACATCAGAAAATTGAAGCCTCATAAGGCCCAACTAATGAGCAGCAATGGCTACAAAAGCAGTTCAGTTACAGCCAGTATACCAGCTACATCAAAACAGCAAAATGACAGCAGAGCACTCAGCTGACCAGAGGGGCACTACCAGCTTCAAAAGGAAGTGTAACATATGTTCAGTTATTTCGTGATGTTCGAACGGATGAAGTTTATCTAACTAATGATGTTCATGCTGTTTGGACGTTTTACTTAATTGCATGAAATCTGGCCATGTTTTAAGTTGTTCGATTATTGCATGTGCAAAATAACCTCTGACTTTTGTTAAAAAGAACTCTGGCATTTGATAAAAAGAACTTCGGCTTTTGTTGAAAAGACCTTCGACTTCTAATAAAAAGAACTCTGACTTTTGATAAACAGAACTCTGGCTTTTGATAAAAAGAATTTCGACTTTTGTTGAAAAGACCTCCGGCTTCTGATAAAAAGAACTCCGACTTTTGAGAAAAAGAACTCCGGCTTTCGTTGAAAAGGCCTCCGGCTTTTGTTAAAAGAACTCCGGCTTTTGATAAAAGAACTTCGGCTTTTGAAGAAAAGACCTCCGGCTTTGATAGGTAAGACCTCTGATATTTTCGTAAAAGACCTTCGATTTTAATATGTTAAAGGAAAGGGCTTTACGGACTTCAATTGTTGAAGTTAAGAACAAAGGCTATAAGAACAAGGAAAAATGTATGTAATCCAGACAGCAAGTGGAACTCTACGACTTCTGAGTTTTGAACTATCACATATGGCCATTAAAAGATATAAACTAAGAACCGAGTTTTCATTAAACTTGCTGTTAAAGATGGATGAAGGATATTGGAGTGGCACTCGTGGACTGCCACCTGGGCTACGGGGGGAATTTTTGGTGGCATAAGGCTTTCGAACTATGGCCCCATATGCCGGGTAAAAGGCATTACCTCCCGCCTTGGGGAGCATAATGAGAGGATACGACTCTAGGTTGTGGGGTAGCACACAACCCTTTCTCGATGTTGTCCGCTCCCGTTCGGTCCCTAATGATGATAAGTATTTTGTTCGGCTTTTATGAATTTCCTGAAGATAAGATAATAACAAGAAGAACAAGGATTTCTAAACATAAGAAGAATTGTCATGATAACCTTCGTATGCCAAGTTTATGTTATGAACCTCTACTTTGATCCGATTATATGTATGTTAATGTTTTCTGCACGTGGGTACCTTGCTGGGCTTTGTAGCTCACTCTTGCCATTTTTTAGATGATGAGAAGCTTATGGAGGACAAAATTGAGTAGAGTCATATGAAGTGACTGGATGGCATAGCTGACCGAAGCTGATCAGTGAAAAATTTAATGTATTTCTTTTGATGTTTGAGAAGGATTTGTAAAATAGTTCTGCTGTAAAAGAATTATGGAAGTTAGCATGTTTCCGTAATTATAATATGGATGAATGAAGTCGATATTTCTAGTAGCATCTCATGTCATGTCAAGTTTTTTGTAGTCAACCAACCTGAGTGTTGGCCGGCCAGGTGTGAGCTTTAACACTGTGATGGCCAACTCAAGGAGTTCGTCCTTAAGCGATCCTTTGTACGAAATGAATGGTTTGTATAAAAGAAAAGAAAATTTTTCATGTCCACCTAGTTGGTATTTATTCTATATATATGATGTAAAGGATAGGCTTGACGACGGCCTTATATAGTGGAATGTGGCCGGTCCGTCACAGTTGGTATCAGATAGAGAGAACTGAGATGCTTTAGGTTCGATCTAAATCAATATAGAAACTTACGACGGGATTAGTTAAGGCTAAAAGGGGATTAGCTTTATTTATGCTTCGGATGGAGTACTTTGTGTTAGCCGCCCTGGGCTAGTAATCTGAGCAAAACGTTCTTTTCAGAAATCAAAGTCGTTGCTGAGGACATGTCTAATAGAGGAAAACGAGCCGTCCAAACTAACAACCCTCCGAACCTGGAGACAAGGTATTTGAACTTGCTAGACGGAATGGCTGATGTCATGGAAGCCATGGCTCCACCAACTCCGGTGACCGCCCCGATTCCTGTTCATCAGGAGAGGTCGGTCTATGATCGCTTGACCAACGAGCGAGTTCCTGAATTCTCCGAAGAACCCGACCCATTGAAGGCGGACAGCTTGATCCAATGACTAAAGAAGGTGTTCTAGGTGATTAAGTGTCCTACTGGAGATAAGGTTCTATTTGCCACCCATAAGCTGGTGGGAGTTGCAGAAGAGAGTTTTTAATGTGCTAGAAGGGGATATTACTTGAGAAATGTTTGAAGCAGCATTCTTGGAGAAATACTTTCCTACTAACCTTCGCGGACAGAAGGAAGATGAATTCCTCTGCTTAAGGCAAGGCACTCGCACTGTGGCTGAGTATGATGTAAAGTTTGCAGAACTATCCCGCTATACTCATTATATGGTGGAAGACCAGGAGAGAAAGGCTAGGAGATTCTTTTAAGGATTAAGAGATGACATTAGGACACATCTCTCCACTTTGAAGTTAGCTACGTATGAAGAGGTGTTAGAAAGGGCCGTTATTTACGAGAAGGAACTTGAAAGAGGGGCCGTTTTCAGGCAAAGGACTTTTAGTCAAGCTTCAAGGGCCAGTGCTAGTGAAGGACCTTCTAAGAAGGCAAAACTGTTGAAGTCCAGTGGGGAACAGGACCAATCGGTATAGACTTCCCGAGCGTCCAGCAATACATGTGATCATTGCAGAAAGTCGCATGGAGGAAAGCCGTGCTATAAGAAGTTGGGAGTCTACTATAACTGTGGCCAGGGTGGACACATGATCAAGAACTGCCCACTTGCCAAACAAGTCCCAGAACATAGGTCCCCCATTCCAGCTAAGGTGTTCATTGTCTCTGCAAAGGAGGCCGAAACCTCTACTGAGGTAGTGAAAGATACACTTTCTATTTGTGGAAATTCTTTTCATGTGCTCTTTGACGTAGGGTCCACCCACTCGTTTGTCTCCTATGATTTTACGAAATGTCTTACGACCCTCCCCTAAGTCCTTGACTATCCAATGATGGTCGCCTCACCCACAGGGTCGCTTGTAATTTTAAATGTTGTGTATCCAGAGAGTCCAATTGAATCGAATGGATTCGTGATGCCCGTTAAGCTTGTTTTGCTAGAAATGAAGGACTTTGATGCAATCCTGGGAATGGATTGGTTGGCAATTGATCATGCCAATATTGATTGTTTCTAAAAAAGAGTGGAATTTGCCATCCCTAGAAACAAGCCCTTTTATATTCAGGAGTTCTGTCATAAGGAAGCATCTTGCTTCATTTCGGCCCTCCATGCCTTGCACTTGATTGGTAACGGGTGCCAAGCTTACCTAGCCTTTAATAGTGTGACTGAGAGTCAAGGAACTCTAGCCAAGAGATTTCTGGTGGTATGTGAGTTCGGAGACCTATTCCCTGATGAACTACCTGGGCTGCCACCCAGCCGAGAGAAAGAATTTGGAATAGAATTAGTGCTTGCATCAACGCCAATGTGTGATCCCAAAATCAAATGGCTCAAAGTGTTGACCGAAATACGAAATCTAAACCAGCCGCCTTAAGCCTCAATCAAGTTCGGCCTTTCCTTAGTACAAAATAAGTCCGGCACCACCCTTGTTAAATCAAGTCCGGCCATGTGAAATGACTGGCCAGTTTTGGAAGTGCAAGAGGCCGAAGTAAAATTTGACCGAATTTGAAGAGTTAACCAGATTCGAAGATATTGACCGGTTTGGAAGAGTTGACCAGATTCAAAGATATTGACCGGATTGGAAAAGTTGACCGGATTTGAAGATGTTGACCGGAATTGAAGAGTTGACCGGATTCGAAGATATTGACCGGATTGGAAGAGTTGACCGGATTTGAAGATGTTGACCAGAATTGAAGAGTTGACGGGATTTCTTGAAAGGTTTATAAAAATTTAAACCGGCACTGCATGTATTTGAACTCGGCTTAATTAGAAATATTGACCAAAAAGTTGACCGGATAAACTAATGGTAACTAAAGACAAAAGTAAACTTTACTATTTAGTTAGAATCCAACTAGGCGGCGACCAAATAGAGTAGGTAAACTAATCTAGTTACTCCCACCTACCGTCTGCAAACAAGTACGAGAGTAAGTGACTTACCCCACTTAGCCCACCGAACCCCTCCTCTATAAAAATCCAGCGTCGGTTGGTTGAAGTAGTCAGCCAATACGAGCAGAAAGGAGGGAGTGAAGGAGAAACTTCAAAGCGGTGATACTGGGCAACTCTCAGGCAAGTGTACTTCGGACGCTATTTTTAAGTTCATTCTTTAAGAATATTACAAGTATACGCCTTTCCCCCTGTTTTTAAGATCATGGTTTAATGTAAATGTATACTCTGCTTTTGATATTACAAGTTTTCATTCCGATTTAAAATGCTTACCGTTTTAAAATTACCGCTCAAGTATATTTACAGTATGATGGATTTCATGTTAGTTCATGCTTTCTACCTCCTGTTTCCTGCTTAAACCGAAAATTTGCAGAATTCGGACTAAAATGAAATCGGTATTACAAGCATCGAAATCGGCCCTTTGCATGTTAAAATCATAATCGGCCCCTTTTTGCATGATAACACCGAAATCGGTTTCCTTTGCATGAAATTAAGTTCGGCCTTTGCATGAAATCAAGTTCGGTCTTGCATGTTAAAAACAAGTTCGGCCTCCTTTGAATAATAAATCAACTCCGGCTTTCAGTAAAAAGCACTCTGGATTTATGAAACTTCGGCTTTTAAAAGTACTCTGTCCTTTGAGTAAAAAGCACTCTGTCCTGTTAGTGAAATGCACTCCGTCCTTTGAGTAAAAAGCACTCCGTCCTGTTAGTGAAATGCACTCCGTCCTTTGAGTAAAAAGCACTCCGTCCTGTTAGTGAAAAGCACTCCGTCCTTTGAGAAAAAAAAAGAACTCCGTCCTTTTATTGGAAAAAGAACTCTGGCCTTAAAATGAACTCCGGCCTTAATGTAAAATGAACTCCGGCTTTTAATGAACTCCGTCCCTTGAGGAAAATGAACTTCGGCTTTTGAAATTACTCCGACATTCAGTAAAAAGTACTCCGAATTTATGAACTTCAGCTTTTAAAAGTACTCCGGCTTTCAGTAAAAAGTACTTCGGATTTATGAAACTTCGTCTTTTAAAAGTACTCAGAGTGAAAAGCACTCCATCTGAAAAGCACCCCGTCCAAAAGGCACTCCGTCCAAAAAGCACTCCGGCCTCTTTTTAAAAAAGAACTTCGGCTTTTTAAGCACTCCGGCTTTTTGAGCACTCCGGCATTTTGAGAAAAAGAACTTCGGCTTTTTGTACTGAAAATGAACTCAAGCTTTGTACTGAAAATGAAACCAACTCCCTTAACGAGAAAAGAGCTCCGACCCTTCCTTGATAAAAATCTAAACCGGCTCCAAGTATAATTTGTTTCTGAAAATATGTACTGACCTATATCGAGGAAATTTCCATGTATACTTAAAGATAGCTGAAGATATATTATGCAAGTCTGATTTCAAAAAGGGGTTTTTGATAAAAAGATGAATGATAGCCGTCCTCGGGGCTTGGTACAAGGAGGTAATGATAGCCGTCCTCGGGGCTTGGTACAAGGAGGTAATGATAGCTGTCCTCGGGGCTTGGTACAAGGAGGGAATGATAGCCGTCCTCGGAGCTTTGTACAATGAGGAAAATAATATAAAGTACCGTTTACCATTTTACCGATATGCTATATTACAGTAAAATGATGATAATGAATCATACAGTGAAAAGATGATAGAGTATTGTTTTCAGTTTTATCATGTATTGTCAAAGTTTACAGTTTGTTGTTTTATAGTCTATAGCGTATTGATTTATGAAGCATGAGGTTTGATATTGCTATGGTGTGCCCTTACTGTTTTTCCAGAGGATGTTTTGATTAAACGTTCTAGTTCTGCATGGTTATATGATCGTTTTGGCATAACCGTCTTACAGTTCATATGCATGTACCTTGCTGAGCCTCGGCTCACTATTTTATGTTTTTTTTTCATCTATAGATGAAACTTTAGAGCTTGTGCCTGACGAGTTTGAGTGATTAGAGCTTGTCTGAAAAATTATTAAAGACCTCGGAAGCTTATTTTGGAGAAATATTATTATAATGACTTGATGGACTTCTATGGTTAAACATTTTTGGCTATGTACTCGGAAATGAATATTTTGGAATGAATATGAATGCTTCCGCAAGTGTTAGAATAACTTCTGCTATACTTATTATGGTTAAAAGTATATGGGTTCTAGATGGCATCTGTGATCCTGTGTTGCACCTAATTGGTTTAGTTTGGGTTTTCAATTGTGTTATGAATGACGGATTCAAAAAAAAATTCTGTTCCCGTCACAGCCAATATCTAAAACACCATATAGGATGGCGCCGGCTGAACTTAAGGAGTTAAAACAGCAGTTGTAGGAGTTGTTAGATAAGGGTTTCATTCGGCCGAGTGTGTCTCCATGGGGCGAATCGGTCCTATTTGTAAGAAAGAAGGACGAGACTTTGAAGTTATGCATGGATTTTCGGGAACTAAATAAAATTACCACTAAGAATAAATATCCTTTGCCAAGGATAGACGACCTCCTCGACCAGTTACAAGGAGCTTGTGTATTCTCAAAAATCGACCTTAGATCCGGTTACCATCAGCTTCGAATCAGAAGGGACGATGTAGCAAAGACTGCTTTTCGAAGTAGATATGGGCACTATGAATTTGTAGTGATGCCATTTGGGTTAACTAATGCTCCAACCGTATTTATGGACTTGATGAACCGAGTTTTTCAACCCTATTTGGACAAGTTTGTGATAATCTTTATCGATGACATCCTTGTTTATTCGAAGAGTTATGAGGATCATGAGGAACATTTAAGGACTGAACTCCTGATCTTTAGGGAGCACCAGCTATTCGCCAAATTGAATAAGTGCGAATTTTGGTTAGAGGAAGTGGGATTCCTTGGACACATCATTTCCAAAGAGGGGATTTCCGTCGACCCTAAGAAGGTGGAGGCAGTGGTGAAATGGAACCGGCCAACCTCTGTGATCGAGGTACAGAGCTTCTAAGGCATAGCCGGATATTACAGACGGTTTGTGAAAAACTTCTCCCAAATCACCTTGCCTCTCACGTGACTAACAAAGAAAGAGGCTAAGTTTGAGTGGACCAGTGACAATGAAGGGAGCTTTTAGGTACTGAAAGATCGGCTAACTTCTGCACCAGTCCTGACCATTCCGGATGAATCAGGAGGATTGATTGTCTATTGTGATACTTCAAAGATTGGGTTGGGCTGTGTTTTAATGCAGCACGGAAGGGTAGTTGCCTATGGGCCACGACAATTGAAGGATCATGAAAGGAATTACCCAACTCACGATCTAGAATTTGCTGCAGTAGTGTTTGCGTTGAAAATCTGGAGACATTACCTGTATGGTGAGAGATTATTAGTCTATTCCGATCATAAAAATTTAAAGTATTTATTCTCTCAAAATGAACTGAACATGCGGCAGCGACTGTAATGGCCCAAATCCTAAAACGTAGAAAGTCCACGACATCGAGTCAATATAATCAAGGAGTCGAGAGAAATTAAGGGGCTATCCGGTCAATGCCAGTTGACCAAAAAATGTGAGAAGAGTGGAAATCCGATCAACAAGTGTTGACCGAAAAGCATGAAGAAAGACGTAATCCGGTCAACGTCTGTTGATCGAAAAACGTAAAGGAAGGCTTATCCGGTCAACGCTGCGTTGACCGAAAATGTTATAGGTAAGTAAAATCTGGTCAACGCAAGTTGACCGGAATGTGTAGGAATGAACAACTAAATCCGGTCAAGGCCAGTTAACCAGAAATAATAAAGAAACCTTACGAAAAGTAGAGTCAGAAATAACCATACCTGAGTAGGTAACCTACTCCCAACCACCCCCGAGTGGTTGACTGCCCTACCTACTACTGTCAGACCCAAGGGCCTATAAATAAGAACTAGAGAGCATAAGGAAAGAGATTAGGAAGAGGCTCTCGGCAGAGTTTTCTAGTAAAGGAAAACCAGAATTTCAGGGCGAAGTAAAGGAATTTAGGCAAGCGTACTTCGGACATTACTCTTTCCGTTTTAAGAAAAAACTACAAGTGTTTCCCTTCAGATTTAAAGTAAATGCTTATCGATTTCTATCTAAATTGTGTTTCTAAGTTCATACTTTTATTCATGGTTAATGCATGTTGTTAGTTCCGAACTAGAGTTATAAATTTGGAAACCGGCCTTCAATGTAATTAAAGTCGGTTTTTACATGTAAATTTGAACTCGGTTTTAGGTGAAGCATGAAACCGGCCATTTGAACATGAAATCAAATTCGGCCTTCCCTTAAGCATGAATCTAAATCAGCCTTCCCTGAAGCACGAATCTAAGTCGGCCTTCCCTTAAGCACGAATCTAAATCGGCCTTCCCTTAAGCATAAATCTAAACCGGCCCCTTTGCATGACGAAATCAAAACCGGCCCCTTTGCATGATGAAGTCAAAATCGGCCCCTTTGCATGATGAAATCGAAACCCCCACTTGCATGATGAAATCAAAACTGGCCCCTTTGCATGATGAAATCGAAACTGGCCTCAAGTGTATTTCGAAACCAAAAATTTGCCCATGAAAGTTGAACCGGCCTTAGAGCATTTGAAATCGGAAATTTACCCATGAAAGTTGAACCGGCCTTAGAGCACTTGAAACAGGAAATTTACCCATGAAAGTTGAACCAACCTTAGAGCACTTTGAAACCAGAAATTTGTCCATGAAAGTTGAACCGGCCTTAGAGCATTTTGAAATCGGAATTTGTCACATGAAAGTTGAAACCGGCCTTAAGAGCATGTGTTTTGAAATCGGAATTTGTCCCATGGATTTGAAACCGGCTTGTAAAGTGACGTATATGATCAATGAATTTTAAACCGACTTTTGAGAAAGGATCTCTGGCTTTGACAAGTAAGACCTCTGATATTTTGACAAAAGACCTTCGGTTTTAAGAAGTTAAAGGAAAGGCTATACGGACTTCAATTGTTTGAAGTTAAGAACAAAGGCTACAAGAACAAGAAAAAAAATGTATGTAATCCGGACAGCAAGTGGAACTCAACGACTTCTGACTTTTGAACTATGATGGATGACCATTAAAAGATATGAACTAAGAACTGAGTTTCCATTAAACTTGCTGTTAAAGATGGATGAAGGATATTGGAGTGACACACGAGGACTACCCTTGGGCCACGGGGGAAGATTTTTTGGTGGTACAATCTTTTCAACTACAGCCCCATATGCCGGGTAAAAGGTATTACCTCTTGCCTCTGGGAGCATAATGAGAGGATACGGCTCTAGGTTGTGGGATAGCCCACAACCCTTCCTCGATGTTGTCCTCTCCCTTCCGGTCCCTAAAGATGATAAATATTTCGTTCGGCTTCTACGAATTTTCTGAAGATAAGATAATGAGAAGAAGAATAAGGATTTCTAAACTTAAGAAGAATTGTTATGATAACTTTTCGTATGCTAAGTGTATGTTATGAACTTCTACTTTGATCCGATTATATGTATGTACTGTTTTTTGCATGTGGGTACCTTGCTGGGCTTTGTAGCTCACTCTTACCATTTTTCAGATGATGAGAAGCTTATGGAGGACAAAATTGACTACAGTCATATGAAGTAACTAGACGGCATAGCTGGCCGGAGCTGATCAGTGAAAGAATTGATGTATTTCTTTTGATATTTTGAGAAGGATTTGTAAAACAGTTCCGCTGCAAAAGAATTTATAGATGTTAGCATGTTTCTGTAATTGTAATATGGATGAATGAAGTCGATATTTCTAGTAGCATCTCATGTCATGTCAAGGTTTTTTTTGTAGCCGACCAACCTGAGTGTTGGCCGGCCAGGTGTGAGACTTAACACTGTGATGGCCAACTCAAGGAGTTCGGCCTTAAGCGATCCTCTGTACTGATCACTCTCCTGCAAAGCATCTTTTTTACCGCCCAGACTCTCTGATCACTCTCCTGGTATTCTCTACTTGCAGGAGGAGCCGGAGGTTAGAAAAGGCTTGTTCAGGTTTAATAACTTTCTCGCTTCTCATCCCCTATTTCGGTAGGTTGTGGGTGAGGCGTGGAATGCTAATGTTGAGGGTGTGCCTATGTTCTAGCTGGTTACCAGATTAACAATCACCAAAAAGCACCTTAAACAGCTCAATCTCACGATTGGTAATATCCATGAGGAAGTAGCGCGTGCCCGAAGTCGATTAGAGGATGTTCAAAATAACCATTCAGATGCTAGAGAGGAGAGGCGTTGCAAGGCTGATTATTCTAGGGCTATGGCCCGTGAAATTGATTTCCTCCAGCAAAAAGCCAAACGGATCTGGTTAAAAGATGGTGATCAATGTACTAAATTTTTCTTTCGGTCAGTGGCTGGCAATTGTAATCGTAACCGGATTCTATCCTTAATAAAGGATGATTGTTCCTTTACCCAGAGCATTTTTGAGGTCCAGCAGCTAATTCTTGATCACTTCACAAGGCTTTTGGGAGCGGGTGGCAGTGTCGAGCCGAACTTAAAGAATAGACTCCATCCGTTTGTACTGCGCGCTGTTCCTTTTTCTATGCGGGAAGGTTTATGTAGTCCGGTCTCGGCTGAGGACATTCAGAATGCGCTGTTTTCCATCGGTGATTCAAAGGCCCCTGGCCCGGACGGTTTCTCAGTAAAGTTTTTCAAGGAAGCGTGGGATCTTGTGGGGTCGTCGGTTGTTGATGCAGTTCAGGATTTTTTCACCCACGGTAGACTGCTCAAACAACTTAATGCCACCTGTATTAGTCTAATCCCAAAGGTTAAGTCTCCATCTAAGGTCGGGGATTTTAGACCCATATCGTGTTGCAATGTGGTATACAAGATCATCTCAAAAATTATTGCTAACCGGATCAAGGGTGTTCTCCCCTACTTGGTTGATAGTTGCCAAACAGCTTTTGTGCCTGGGCGTAGAATCAGTGGCAACATTCTTCTCGCTCAGGAACTTTTACATAATTATCATTCCCGAAAGGGTGTTTGGAGATGTGTGTTGAAAGTAGATATTATGAAAGCTTATGACTCTGTGCATTGGGATTTTCTTATAGCAGTCCTGGAGCTTATGGAGTTCCCTCCCCAGATGATTCGGTGGATCCAACAATGTATTACGACAACCGCATTCTCCATTAATATTAATGGTGAATCTGTGGGTTTCTTCAAAGGGGCCAAAGGGCTGCGACAAGGTGATCCCCTATCTCCTTACCTTTTCGTCCTTGCTATGGATGTCTTGAATGGGATTATTGAGATCAAAGCTAGGCATAATGAGGCGTTTTGTTATCATTGGAAATGTGAGAGAACAAAAACTGTTATGCTTGCTTTTGCTGACGACTTGATGCTATTTTCCAATGCTGATGCCACTTCAGTCCGTTTGCTTCAAGATTGCCTTGATGAATTCAAGGGAGTTTCTGGGCTGTCCGCAAACAAAAACAAAAGCGAGTTCTTTGTGTGCTCCACTGATGATAAACTTGTTCGGGAGCTACGGGACATAATTGGGTTCAATTTGGGGAAACTCCCTGTCAAGTATTTGGGGGTTCCCCTCATTATTTCGCAGCTGTCGATGGCTGATTTTAAGGCTCTGATTGATCATGTTAGGCAGCGAATAAATGCATGGACTAACAAACTTCTGTCTTTTGGGGGCAGACTTCAATTGGTTAGGTCTATCCTTTCATCGATTCATCTCTACTGGGCTTCTCTTTTTATTATTCCCAAATCTATATTGAAAATCATGGAGGGATATATTCGCGGTTTCGTGGCATGGATCCATTACCGGGAACAAATGCTAAAGTGGCGTGGGAGCAGTCTACAAATCTCGTTCAAGGTGGCCTGGTATTCCCAATCTGTAACTCTAACAAGGCCCCGATTTCTCATCCTATGGAAGATTATTACTAAGGATCACAAATCTATCCGGGTCACATGGATGTATGAGAATAGATTAAGGGATAGGTGTATTTGGACCATTAAGGTGCCAACTAGCACTGCCTGGTACCGAGGAAATTGTTAAACCTTTGTCACGCTATCAGGCCTCATATCAAATATCGGATTGAAAATGGGGTTGATACTTTTTATGGCTGGATAATCGCATCCAAAAGGTCCCCTTGCTGATTTATTTCTTCACGATCGATGATCAGGATCGGGCTGCCTTTGGATTCAAAGGTTGCGTCAATTGTGGTTAATGGAAATTGGAGGTGGCCGAACCCTTATGATATGGAAGTGGATCAGGTTATTAGTGACATGCAAGATTACTACCCGGACCCTGATAGGAATGATTTAGTCAGATGGACTGCAGATCCCAAAGGAATATTTACCACCCGATCTGCTTACCGCCTTTTCCAAGGTACCGGGGCTACATGTGGATGGTCTTTTATTGTATGGGGTCCTTCTCACATCCCATCCCATGCTTTCACCCTTTGGCTTGCCATCCTTGGCAAGCTGTCCACGATTGATAGATTGGGTAGATTTGTGAATCTGGCCAATATGTGCATTCTTTGCAAAATGTCTAGAGAATCTCATGATCATTTATTTTTTGGTTGTCTGTTTTTCGATGAGATATGGAACATCCTATGTCATCAGGCTGGGTTATCATGGCCTTTCCAGGAATGGAAGAGGAATATTGAGTGGGCGTCTGGTAGCTAGAAAGGAAAGAATGCCAGGTCACTGTCATTTAGGCTCACTCTTGTTGCTGCAGTTTATTTCATATGGCAAGAACGTAACAGAAGAACGTTTGATGAGGCCAATGGAAGGACCCCAAATCATATTGCTAACATCATAATTGAGGCTATTCGGAGGAAAATAGAGATAAGTATCAAGGGAGATGATTGCTAAACCAGGAACGTTATTGTGCGATGGAATCTTTCGTTTCATACAGCGGAGTGAAAAGTGGGCCGATCTGGCTCTATGTTGGAAGACGGAGTGCGCTCTAGAGATGGAGTGCTTGTAAAGACGGAGTGCCTGTACTCAATGCCTTTTTGCTAAAAGGCCGGATTTACCTTGGCATGTTCAATCCGGAGTGCCTTTCATGCACTTAATGGCCGGAATGGCTTGAGTGTGGTGTGGACGGAGTGGCTTAAGTTTTCCTTTGACGGAGTGACTTTGCTTCCTTATCCGGAGTGTTATATCTGGAGTGCATTTGGATGGAGTAGATTTGCCCGTCTCTGGGTGGTCAGAGTTGGTTTGTTTGTTTTTTTGCGCTTATTAGACGGAGTGGTTTTTTCCTTATCTGGAGTGTTCCAGAGTGCTTTTGGACGGAGTGCGGTTCCTTTGGACGGAGTGCTTTTGGGCGGAGTGCGGATCCTTTGGACGGAGTGCATATTCTCAGGAAAAGACGGAGTATTTTTGCAAGGAGGAGCAGTTTTCTTTTACGTTGACGGTGCTCTAAATGCCGGAGTGGCATGTTGGGGCTGGAGTGGCTTTTTTAGGCTGAAGTGGCATTTTCCTGCATATTCTCAGGATAAGTCGGAGTGTTTTTGAGTGCTAAAGGCCGGAGTGGAGTACTGAATCGTCTGCTCAGGTCGGAGTGGCACTTTGAAGACGGGGTGATATTTTGTGGCTGGAGATCCGGCTGTGTGTAAAATCTGATTTCATATTTTGTTTTCTATCGAATGCTGTCCTCCTAGAGGCTGTTTTGGTATTACCTGTTGTACTGTTTGCTCGGGGTATGCCCTACCTTGTTATGTTTTAAATCCAAGTAAAATACTTGGAGATAAAACATAGGATTTGTAATTTTTTCTCCCTATAATCCAAAATACTTAATTACCAAAAAAAAAAAAGATTCTTCCAAAGCACCTTTATTAAAGCGATTGATTTGGTGCGTAGTCTCTGTTCCCTTCGATCCAAGATTTTCACTGGTTTCTCTACATAGGACAAGTCCTTGTCAATTGTCAAAGGTTCAAACTCAATTACATGAGTAGGATCATGGACATACTTCCGAAGCATTGATACATGAAACACATCATGTACTTCTGCCAAGTTCAAAGGTAGTGCTAGTCTGTAAGCTACTTCTCCGATCCTTTCTAAAATTTCAAAAGGGCCAATAAATCATGGCTTCAGCTTTCTTTTTACCCAGAATCTGTACTTCCCCTTGGATGGCGATACCTTTAGGAATACAAAATCACCTTTTTTAAATTCTAATGCAGATCTCCTCCGATCTGCATAGCTCTTTTGTCTGCTCCACGCTATTCTGAGATTCTCATGTACTAACTTTATCTTTTCTGCCATCTCTTTAATAATATCTGGGCCTAAAATCCTTTTATCTCCCTGCTCCTCCCAATGAATCGGTGATCTACATTTTCTTCCATACAAAGCCTCAAAAGGGGCCATGCCTATGCTGGCCTGGTAACTGTTATTGTAAGCGAATTCTGCTAGAGCTAAGGAATTATCCCACGTCCCTTTCATCTCTAAGACCGAGGCTCTTAACATATCCTCAAGGATTTGGATAGTCCGTTCTGAGTAGCCGTCGATTTGGGGATGAAAAGCGGTACTGAATTTTAATTTTGTCCCCAATTCTTTATGTAGACTTTTTCCAAAACCTTGAAACAAAGCGAGGGTCTCTATTTGATACAATAGAAGCAGGCACACCATGAAGCCTGACAACCTCGTTTACGTATAGCTGGGCCAGTTTATCATGGGAGTAAGTCATCCGGATTGCCAGAAAATGGGCTGAATTTGTTAGCCGGTCAACAATCACCCAAATAGCATCATGTTTTCTTGGCATCATTGGTAGACCAGTCATAAAATCCATGGCAATATCTTCCCATTTCCATCCTGGAAATGGCATTGGTTGCAGTAACCCAGACGGTTGCTTTCCTTTCGCCTTTACTTGTTGGCATACAAGGCATTTTTCCACGTAAACTGCAATATTCCTCTTCATATTTCTCCACCAGAATACTTTCTTTAGGTCCTAGTACATCTTATTGATTCCTGGGTGGATTGTATACCAGGATCTATGGGCTTCCTTCAAAATTTTCTCCTTCAATTCCTTGTTGTTCGGTACACATAATCGATCCCTAAACCTTAGCGCTCTGTCCAGCTTAACATGAAAATCACTTCAAGAATCTTTATCCAGATTACTCCTGATATTCATAAGGAAAGAATCATTTGTCTGACCTCCTTAATCTCATCTATCACCTCTGGCTGGACTTGAAGGTATGCCAAAATCATCCGCTTTCCTTGCACATATCGTTGGATATCATAGTACATGAAACAGTCCAACATCTCCATTTTCTTGACTTGCATTCTAGCTAAGATACCAGGTTGCCGACTTAGTGCATCGGCGACTACGTTGGCCTTACCTGGTTCGTACCGGATTTCATAGTCATAATCCTTCAGGAATTCAATCCACCTTCTCTGCCTCATGTTCAGTTCCTTTTGAGAGAATAAATACTTTAAACTCTTATGATCGGAATAGACCAAGAATCTCTCACCATACAGGTAATGCCTCTAGATTTTCAATGCAAACACTACTGCGGCCAATTCTAGATCGTGAGTTGGGTAATTCCTTTGATGATCCTTCAACTGTCGTGACCCATAGGCAATTACCCTTCCGTGTTGCATTAAAACACAGCCCAACCCAAACTTTGAGGCATCGCAATAAACATTCAATCCTCCTGATCTATTTGGAATGGTAAGGACCGGAGCAAAAGTTAACCGGTCTTTAAGTGCGTGAAAACTCCTTTCACAATCATTGGTCCACTCAAACTTAGCATCCTTCCTTGTTAGTTGCGTGAGTGGTAGGGTGATTTGGGAGAAGTTTTTCACAAACCGTCTGTAATATTCGACAAGGCCTAAGAAGCTCCGTACTTCGGTCATTGAGGTTGGCCGGTTCCATTTTACCACTGCCTCCACTTTCTTAGGGTCGACGAAATCCCTTCTTTGGAGATGACGTGACCAAGAAATCCCACTTCCTCTAACCAAAATTTTCATTTCTTAAATTTGGCGAACAGCTGATGTTCCTTGAGGATCAGAAGTGTAGTCCGTGAATGCTCCTCATGTTCCTCATAGCTCTTCGAATAGACCAGGATGTCGTCAATAAAGACTATAACAAACTTGTCCAAGTAGGGTTGAAATATTCAGTTCATCAAGTCCATAAAGACAGCTGGAGCATTAGTCAACCCAAAAGGTATCACTACAAACTCATAGTGCCCATATCTAGTCCGGAACGCAGTCTTTGCTATATCCTCCCTTCTGATCCGAAGCTGATGATATCCGGACCTAAAATCGATTTTTGAGAATACGCAAGCTCCTTGTAATTGGTCAAGGAGGTCATCAATCCTTGGCAGAGGATATTTATTCTTGGTGGTAATTTTGTTCAGTTCACGATAATCCACGCATAATCTCATGGTCCCATCCTTCTTTCATACAAAGAGGATCGGTGCTCCCCATTGTGACCCACTTGGCTGAATGAAACCTTTATCTAATAATTCCTGCAGTTGCTGTTTCATTTCTTTAAGTTCGGCCGGTGCTATCCGATATGGTGCTTTGGATATTGGTGTTGATCCTGGCATCAATTCTACTCCAAATTCCAACTCTCGCTGGGGTGGTAGTCCAGGTAATTCATCAGGGAATATGTCTTCAAATTCCCGCACCACAAGAATCTCTTTGGCAAGAGATTCTTGACTTTCAGTAGTCACACTAGCGAAGGCTAGATAAGCTTGACACCCATCACCAATCAAGTGCCTGGCATGAAGGGCCGAAATGAACCAAGATGCTTCTTTACGCCGGACTCCTTGAATATAGAAAGGCTTGTTTCAGGGGATGGCAAATTCTACTCTTTTTTTGAAACAATCAATCTTGACATGATATCTGGCTAACCAATCCATTCCCAAGATTGCATCGAAGTCCTTCATTTCCATCAAAACTAGATTAACAGGCATCACGTATTCGTTTAATTTTATCGGACACTCTAATATACAACATTTAAAATCACGGATGACCCTGTGGGTGAAGCGACCATCAATGGACAACCAAGAACTTGAGGGAGGGTCGTAAGATACTTCGTAAATTTATGGTAGACAAATGAGTGAGTAGATCCTGAGTCAAAGACCGCATGACTATAATGCCACAGATAGAAAGTGTACCTTCCACAACCTCCGTAGAGGTTTCGGCCTCCTTTGCAGAGACGGCAAACACCTTAGCTGGAATAGGAGACTAAAATCCTGGGGCTTGTTTGGCGAGTGGACAATCTCTGATCATGTGTCCAGCCTGGCCACAGTTATAACAAACCCCCAGCTTCTTATAGCAAGGCTTCTCTTCAAGTGATTTTTCACAATGATCACATGCATTATTAGCTGGAGTTTGGGAAATTTGTATGGATCGGTTCTGCTCCCCACTGGACCTCGATGGTCTTACTTTCTTAGAAGGGCCTCCACTAGCACTGGCCCTTGAAGTCTGACTAAAAGCCCTTTGCCTGAGAAATGCTCCTCTCTCCAGCTCCTTCTCATAGATAACAGCCTTCTCGAGCACCTCTCCGTACATGGCCAATGTCAGAGTTGAAAGGTGCCTCCTAATATCATCCCTTAATCCCTGAAAGAACCTCCTAACCTTTCTCTCCTGGTCTTCCACCATATAAGGAGTATAGCGAGATAACTCTGTAAACTTTGCATCGTACTCTGCCACAGAGTGAGTACCCTTCCTTAGACGAAGGAATTCATCCTCCTTCTGTCCACGAAGATTAGTAGGGAAATATTTCTCCAAAAATGCTGCTTCAAACATTTCCCAACTAATATCCGGATCTGGCACATTGAAAACTCTCTTCTGCATTTCCCACCAGTGTGGGCTTCACCCGTCAGCTTATGGGTGGCATAAAGAACCATGTCTCCAGCAGGACACTTAATTACCGCAAACACCTTCTTCAGTCGTTGAATCCAAGTGTCTGACTTCAATGGGTCGGGTTCCCCTGAGAATTTAGGAACTCGCTCGTTGGTAAAACGATCGTAGACTGACCTCTCCTGATGGACAGGAATTGGGGTAGTCACCGAAGCTGGTGGAGTTGGTGGAGTGAGGCTTCTATAACTTCAACCATTCTGTCTAACAGGTTCAAGTACCTTGCCTCCCGGTTCGTAGAGTTGTTAATCTGTACGTTTCGCCTTCCTCTGTTAGACATGACTTCAGGGACAATTTTAATGTCTGAAAAGAACATTTTCGTTAGTCAATTAGTCTAAAGATAGCTATCACAATTGTCTCCGTCCAAAGCATAAATAAAGCTAACCCTCTTCTTGCCTTAACTGATCCTGTCCTAAGTTTCTGTGTTGATTCAAATTAACCTAAAGCATCTCAGTTTTTCTCTCTGATACCAACTGTGATAGACCGGCCTTATTCCATAGCATAAGGCCGTCGCCAAGACTAAAATCCATACCTTACAAATAAATTTAATAAATAACACTAGATGAACATAAAAATTTTCTTTTCTTTTACACACAAGATTTTATGACGCTGAACTATAAGAGATGCTTTCTAGACATATCAATCCCAGTATCCAAAGAGTAATCACGGAAACATGCTAACATTCATAGGTTCATAACAGCGGAACAATTTTTCAAGTCTCCTCAAAACATCAAAAGGAAAATAAATAAGCTCTTCATATATCAGCTCCGACCAGCTAAGCCATTTGGCTACACCATAAGGTTCTACTCAATTTCGTCCTCTGTAAGTCTTTCGTCATCTGAAAAGTGGCAAGAATGAGCTACAAAGCCTAGCAAGATACTCACATGTAGAAAACAAAACATACATATAATCGAATTAAAATAGAGTTTCACAATATAATTTAGCATACGAAAATTATCATGTCGTTTCTTCTTGATTTCTTATTCTGATTATCTTGTCTTTGAAGAATCCATAAAAACTATTCGTAATTCTTCTCGTCTTTAGGGACCGAACGGGAGCGGACAACATCGAGGATGGGTTGTGTGTAACCCCACAACCTAAAGCCGTATCCTCTCGTTATGCTCCCCGAGGCGGGAAGTAATGCCTTTAACCCGGCATACGGGGCCATAGTCCAAAAGTCTTATGCCGCCAAAAGTTCCCACCCGTGCCCCAGGAGGCAATCCTCAAGTGTCACTCCAATATCCTTCATCCATCTTTGTAACGACCCAGCTTCTGAAGCATGGAAAGTCCTAGTCATCGAGTCAAAATAATCAAAGGATCGAGGAAAAACTAAAGGTTGTCCGGTCAACGCAGTTGACCGGAACATGTATTAAGGAGTTCCAAACCGGCCTTAGAGCATTAAGGCCGGAGTGCATTGTGTGAAGTGAGGCCAAACTGGCCTGACCGACGGAGTAGCCTTTGTGTGAGGAAAAAGAATTCCGTCTTCTCTTAGCGTAAAAGAAGTCCGTCCTCCCTTAGTGTAAAAAGCAGTCTGACCTTTCACTTAAGGCAAAAATCAAGTTCGGCTTTGTGCAGTCCGGCTTTGAGCATGTGAAAATCCGGTCCGCCCTTTTTACACGAAGAAAACAACTCCAGCCCTTTTGAAAAGTGGTCCGTCCGGCCTGAACATATCAACTTCGGCCATTTGCATAAAATAATCGAGTCCGGCCCTTTTCAAAGGATAATCAAGTTCGACCTGCCTTGCAAGGAAGTCAAAGAATCAGTCCGGTTTTCTAAGTGAAGAAATAAGTCCGGTTTCCATAAGGCAAACTTTATTATTTAGTTAGGATCCAACTAGGCGGCGACCAAAAAGGAGTAGGTAAACTAATCTAGTTACTCCACCTACCGTCTACAAACAAGTACCGGAGTAAGTAACTTACCCTAACTTACCCCACCGACTCCGTCCTCTATATAAACCAGCGATGGATGATGGAAAAACGAGAGAACCCGGCAAGCAGTAAGGAAGAAGGGAGTGAAGGAGAGAACTCTAAGATGGTAAAGACCGACTGTCAGGCAAGGAGGGAAGAATTTTGAGACAGCCCGTTAGGCAAGTGTACTTCGGACGTTGTTTTTAAGTTCAGTTTTTAGTTCATTTGCAAATAAACTGCACTCTGTTTTGCTACAAGTAATCGGACGTTAACACGTTTTCAGTTTTTGTTTGAATCTGTTCTGAAATTCATGACGCCTGTTTTCCTACATTCTGGACTTACATGAAATCCGGACCAAACGTTACAACTGGCATTTGACATGTGAAACGAACCAGCATTTTGCATGTAAACGAAACCGGCATTTGGCATGTAATATGAAACCGGCTTTGTACTGAAAAATGGACTCCGGCCTCAATCTAAAATAAATTACCGCTTTGTATTGAAAAAGAACTCCGGCTTCTGAGAAAAAGAACTCCGTCCTTAAAATGAACTCCGGCTTTAATGAACTCCAGCTTGTATTCTGACTTTGAACTAAAATTGAAAATGAACTCCGGCTTGTGATTCTGACTTTAAACTGAAACTAAAAATGAACTCCGGCTTGAGATTCTGACTTTGAACTGAAACTGAAAATGAACTCCGACTCGTAATTCTGACTTTGAATTGAAACTGAAAGTGAACTCCGGCTTGTATTCTGACTTTGAACTGAAATTGAAAATGAACTCCGGCTTGTATTCTGACTTTGAATTGAAATTGAAAATGAACTCCGGCTTGTGATTCTGACTTTGAACTGAAACTGAAAATGAACTCCTGCTTGAGATTCTGACTTTGAACTAAAACTGAAAATGAACTCCGGCTTGTAATTCTGACTTTGAACTGAAACTGAAAATGAACTCCGGCTTGTAATTCTGACTTTGAACTGAAACTGAAAATGAACTCCGGCTTTTTGAATAAAAAGCAGTCCGTCCTTTGAATAATAAGAACTCCATCCTGTTGATGAAAAGCACTCCGTCCTTTGTATAAAAAGAGCTCCGTCCCTTAAGAAAAGTACTCCGTCCAAAAAGAGCTCCGTCCCTTTTAAAGTGCTCCGTCCAAAAAGAACTCCGTCCCTTTGATAGTAAAGCACTCCGTCCTGAGAATAGTAAAAAGCACTCCGTCCCTTGAGTAAAAGCACTCCGTTTGAAAATCACTCCGTCCAAAAGTACTCCGTCCTTTGAGGAGTAAGCTCCGTCCTTTGAGGAATGAGCTCCGTCCTTTGAAATGAGCTCCGTCCTTTGATAAATGAGCTCCGTCCTTTGAAATAAGCTCCGTCCTTTGAGAAATGAGCTCCGTCCTTTGAAGAATAAGCTCCGTCCTTGAAATGAGCTCCGTTCTTCAAGAAAAGCACTCCGTCCCCTTGAGCAAAAAGCACTCCGTCCTTTGAGTGAAAAGTAGTCCGTCTGAAAAGTAGTCCGTCCAAAAGGCGCTCCGTCCGAGAAGCAGTCCATCCAAAAAGGCACACCGACCTCTGTCAAAAAGGAATTTTGGCTTTCTTTTGTACTGAAAATGAAACCGGCTCCTTAACAAGAAAAGAGCTCCGGCCCTTCCTTGATAAAAACCTAAACCGGCCCCAAGTGTAAATTGTTTCCGAAAATATGTACCATGTAAACTTAAAGATAGCTGAAGATATATTATGCAAGTCTGATTTCAAAAAGGGATTTTTGATAAAAAGATGAATGATAGCCGTCCTCGGGGCTTGGTATAAGGAGGGAATGATAGCCGTCCTCGGGGCTTGGTACAAGGAGGGAATGATAGCCGTCCTCGGGGCTTGGTACAAGGAGGGAATGATAGCTGTCCTCGGGGCTTGGTACACGAAGGTAATGATAGCCGTCCTCAGGGCTTGGTACACGGAGGTAATGATAGCAGTCCTCGGGGCTTGGTACAAGGAGGGAATAATAGTCGTCCTCGGGGCTTGGTACAAGGAGAAAATGATAGCCGTCCTCGGGGATTGGTACAAGGAGGGGAATAATATAAAGTACCATTTACTGTTTTACCGATATGTTATATTACAGTAAAATGATGAGAATGTATGGTACAGTGAAAAGATGATAATGAATCGTATACAGTGAAAAGATGTTAATGAATCGTATACAGTGAAAAGATGTTAATGAATCGTATACAGTGAAAAGATGATAGAGTAAACAGTATAGAGTATTGTTTTCAGTTTTACCATGTATCAGTAAAGTTTATAGTTTTACAGTCTATAGTATAATGATTTATGAAGTATGAGATTTAATATCGTTACAATATGTCTTTACTGCTTTTCCAGGCGATGTTTGATTAAACATTTCAAGTTCTGCATGGTTATATGATCGTTTTGGCATAACCATTTTACAATTCATATGCATGTACATTGCTGGGCCTCGGCTCACTGTTTTATGTTTTCCCCTACAGATGAAGCTTTAGAGCTTGTGTCTGACGAGTTGGAGTGATTAGAGCTGTCTGCAGGATTATTAAAGGCCTTGGAAGTTTATTTTGGAGAAATATTATTGTAATGACTTGATAAGACTTCTATGGTTAAACATTTTTGGCTATGTACTTGGAAATAAATATTTTGGAATGAATATGAATGCTTCCGCAAGTGTTGAATAACTTCCGCTATACTTATTATGGTTAAAAGTATATGGGTCCTAGATGGCATCTGTGATCCTGTGTTGCACCTAATCGGTTTAGGTTTTCAATTGTGTTATGAATGACGGAATCAAAAAAAAAAATCCATTCCGTCACAATCTTTAACAGCAAGTTTAATGAAAACTCGGTTCGTAGTTCATATCTTTTTAATGGCCATCCGTCATAGTTCGAAAGTCGTAGAGTTCAACTTGATGTCTGGATTACATGCATTTTCATATGGCCTTGTTCTTTACTTCATTAGTTGAAGTACGTATAATCTTAAAGCCGAAGTTCTTTTTCTTAGAAGACGGAGTTCTTTTTCTCAAAATGTCGGAGTTCTTTTCAAAAGGCGGACGGAGTTCAAAAGCCGGAGCTCTTTTTCATCAAAAGTTGAAGCTCAAAAGTCAGAGTTCAAATTCCATTAAAATTCGAAACTCTAAAAGTCGGAGTTCGAATTCCAGACACACACATGGCCGGTTTCAAAATCAACTTAGGGCCGGTTTCAAATTCAAGTGCTCATGGCCGATTTCGAATTCAAGTACTCACGACCAGTTTCAAATTCAAGTACTTGTGGCCGGTTTTGATTTCAACATGAAGAAAGTCGATTTCGATTTTAGCAGGAAGAAGACCGATGTCGATTTTAACATGAAGAAGGCCGATCTCGATTTTAACATGAAGAAGGCCGATCTCGATTTTAACATGAAGAAGGCCGATTTTGTTAAACATGCAATTATCAAAGTATATGTATACATCAAGCAGAATGAAATCGAACATCATGAATATCAGGATTTTTAAACATGCAATTCAGAACAATTCTTCCTTAAATTAGATGAACAGAACAGATTTCATACATAGGACAAATTTCATACATATTAAAATATAAGTCCATAAAAATGTCAGATAAAGGAACAGAACAAACTTCGTACATACTAAAACATAATTTCATAAGAATATCAGATATACTCATATCGCAAACATGCATAATCATGAACTTTAAAACAAGGTGAGTATTCTTGCCTAGGTTTCTTCTACTTTGCCTTGATCTTTACTCTTGCCTGGGTTTCTTCTACTTTGTCTTGATCTTTTGGCCTTCCTTTACTAGAAACTCTATTGCGTGCCTCTTTCTTACTCTTCTAGTTCTTATTTATAGGCCTTAGGTCTGATGACTATTATTAATAATTGGCAATACAGAGGGAATGTTTCTTATTTATGGCTCTATATTTTTCAAAAAGTTCCCTTATTAATTAGATCATTTATGGTTTTACATTTCTAAGGAGTTCATTAATTCCTAGTTAACTGAACTTAACGGGATTTAGATTTCTCAATTAATTTCTAGTTAACTGAACTTAATGGGATTTAAATTTCTCAATTAATTCTTGGTTCACTAAACTTAACAGGATTTAGCTTTCTCATGTAAACACATTCAATTCTTTCTACATGACTTCCGGTCAACACTAGTTGACCAGATTATCAACTTCGGCTTTCCATAATCTACTCCGGTCTCCAATACACAAAGTCACTCCAGCCTTCAATGTCACTTCGGCCTCACTTCACACACAATGCACTCCGGCCTTCAAATTTGTGGGACAACTTCAGGTTTCAAATCATGCTCCAAGGCCGATTTCAACTTCATACCTTACGGTTGATTTGGAAATTCACCTCCAGGTCGATTTGGATTTCATAATCAAGGGGCCGGTTTTCTTCTCACAAGGCCGGACATGATTTTCATCAAGTAATAGCTGGACTCGAAATCCGGACTCATTTTTCATCACAGGGAATCCGAACTTCTTTTCACCATGCAAGGGCCGAACTTGATTTTATCTTAAGGCCGATTTACTTTTCCTATTACCTTTTTTGGTCAACTGGTGTTGATCGGATTATAAAGACTTGATGACTTGAATTTCCTATGTTCTAAAATTTGGGCTGTTACAGCCTCTTCCAGGCCGAAAATGGGAAGATATTTCCATGGACTTCGGGACCGGCCTACCAAGCACGCCAAGAAAACACGATGCTGTTTGGGTTATAGTTGACCGGCTGACAAAGTCAGCCCATTTCCTAGCAATCTGGATGACTTACTCCCATGATAAACTGGCCCAGCTGTATGTAAATGAGGTCATCAGGCTTCATGGTGTGCCTGCCTCTATTGTATCAGATAGAGACCCTTGCTTTGTTTCGAGGTTCTGGAAGAGTTTACATAAGGAATTGGGGGCAGAATTAAAATTTAGTACTACTTATCATCCGCAAACCAACGGCCAGTCAGAACGGACGATCTAGATCCTTGAGGATATGTTAAGGGCCTCGGTCTTAGAGATGAAAGGGACTTGGGACAATTTCTTAGCCTTGGTAGAATTTGCATATAATAACAGTTATCAGGCTAGCATAGGCATGGCTCCTTTTGAGGCCTTGTATGGAAGGAGATGTAGATCAGCGATTCACTGGGAGGAGCCCAGAGATAAAAGAATTTTGGGTTCAGAAATCGTTAAGGAGATGATGGAGAAGATAAGGTTAGTGCATGAGAATCTAAGGGTTGCCCGGAGCAGATAAAAGAGCTTTGCAGACCAAAGGAGATCTGCATTGAAGTTTGATGAAAGCGACTTTGTATTCCTAAAGGTATCACCATCTAAAGGGACTACCAGATTCATGGTAAAAGGAAAGCTGAAGCCACGATTTATTAGCCCTTTCGAGGTTTTAGATAGGATCGGAGAGGTGGCCTACCGACTAGCACTACCACCAAGCTTGGCAGAAGTACATGACGTATTTCATGTATCAATGCTTAGAAAATATGTCAATGATCCTACTCATGTGATTGAGCTCGAGCCTTTGGCAATTGACAAGGACTTATCCTACGTAGAGGAGCCGATGAAGATTTTGGATCGAAGGGAACAAAAGCTATGTACAGAATCAATCTCCCTAATAAAGGTACTCTGGAAAAATCACTCACCTGAAGAAGCAACTTGAGAACGAGAAGAAGAGATTCAGAACAAGTATCCCTATTTGTTTTCTTGAGGTTAGTAACTTCATTTAAAATTTTGAGGATAAAATTCCTATAAGTGGAGGAGATTGTAAAGGCCTAGATCCTAAAACGTAGAAAGTCCCTGACATCAAGTCAAGGGAAATTGAGGGCTCTTCAGTAAATGCCAGTTGACCGGAAAATGTGATAAGAATAGTAATCCAGTCAACAAGTGTTGACCAGAGAGCGTGAAGAAAGACGTAATCCAATCAATGTCTGTTGATCGGGAAACGTAAAGGAAGGCTTATCCGGTCAACGATAGTTGACCGGAAGGAAGGGAAAGAGGAAAGTAAACCGAAATGTGTAAGAAGGGGCAACTAAATCCGGTTAAGGCTAGTTGATCGGAAATAATAAGGAAACCCTTACGTAAAGTAGAATCAGAATAATCATGCCTGAGTAGGTAACTTACTCCCAACCACCCCCGAGTGGGTGACCTACCCTACCGACTACAGTCAGATCAAAGACCCTATAAATAAGAACTAGAGAGCATAAGGAAAGAGGTTAGGAAGAGGCTCTCGATAGAGTTTTCTAAGTAAAGGAAGACCAGAATTTCAGGGCGAAGTAAAGGAATTCGGGCAAGAGTACTCATCGTTTTAAGTTCATGTATTTAATGCAAGTATATCATGCCTGTTTATCTAACTAATGATGTTCTGTTATTTCGCGATGTTCAAAGGCATGAAGTTTGATTATTCCCTGATTTAGATGATGACTGGTTATTTGTATATGAAAAGGTATTGGTTATTTCATGATGTTTGGACGTTTTACTTAATTGCATGAAATCTAGCCATGTTTTAAGTTGTTCGATTATTGCATGTGTAAAATAACCTTCGATTTTTGATAAAAAGAACTCCGGCATTTGATAAAAAGAATTTTGGCTTTTGTTGAAAAGACCTCCGGCTTTTGATAAAAAGAACTCCAGCTTTTGATAAAAAGAACTTCGGCTTTTGTTGAAAAAACCTCCGACTTCTGATAAAAAGAACTCCGGCTTTTGACAAAAAGAACTTTGGCTTTTGTTGAAAAGACTTCCGGATTTTGTTAAAAAGAACTTCGGCTTTTCAAGAAAAGACCTCCGGCTTTGATAGGTAAGACCTCTGATATTTTGGTAAAAGACCTTTGGTTTTAATATGTTAAAGGAAAAGGCTTTACGGACTTCAATTGTTGAAGTTAAGAACAAAGGCTATAAGAACAAGGAAAAATGTATGTAATCCGGACAGCAAGTGGAACTCTACGACTTCCGACTTTTGAACTATGATATACGGCCATTAAAAGATCTGAACTAAGAGCCGAGTTTCCATTAAACTTGCTATTAAAGATAGATGAAGGATATTGGAGTGACACTCGAGGACTGCCCCTAAGCCACAAGGGGAATTTTTGGTGGCATAAGGCTTTCGGACTACGGCCCTATATGCCAGGTAAAAGACATTACCTCCCACCTCGGGGAGCATAATAAGAGGATACGACTCTAGGTTGTATGGTAGCAGACAACCCTTCCTCAATGTTGTCCGCTCCCGTCCACTACCTAAAGATAATAAGTATTTCGTTCGGCTTTTGTGAATTTCCTGACGATAAGATAATAACAAGAAGAACAAGGATTTCTGAACTTAAGAAGAATTGTCATGATAACCTTTCGTATGCTAAGTTTATGTTATGAACCTCTACTTTGATCCGATTATATGTATGTTAATGTTTTCTGCATGTGGGTACCTTGCTGGGCTTTGTAGCTCACTCTTGCCATTTTTCAGATGATGAGAAGCTTATGGAGGATGAAATTGAGTAGAGTCATATGAAGTAACTAGACGGCATAGCTGGCCATAGCTGTTCAGTGAAAGAATTGATGTATTTCTTTTGATGTTTGAAAAAGATTTATAAAACAGTTCTGCTGTAAAAGAATTTATGGATGTTAGCATATTTTCGTGATTATAATATGGATGAATGAAGTCGATATTTCTAGTAGCATCTCATGTCATGTCAAGTTTTTTGTAGTCGACCAACCTGAGTGTTGGCCGGTCAGGTGTGAGACTTAACACTGTGATGGCCAACTCAAGGAGCTCTACTTTAAGCGATCCTGTGTACGAAATGAATGGTTTGTATAAAAGAAAAGAAAAATTTTCATGTCCACCTAGTTGGTATTTATTCTATATATATGATGTAATGGATAGGCATGACGACGGCCTTATATGGTGGAATATGGCCGGTCCGTCACATTTTGCGTAACTTTTCCTTTAAAGTCTCTGACTTGCTTTGTCATTTGGTGCAGAAGTAAAAAGTGATGGATGCTGTTGTGAAGGCGATTGACTAGCGGGACTGGGTTATCTCTGACAGGGAGGCAGAGATTGCCTAGCCAGACGCGAAGCTGGCGGATTCAAGGCGCAGCACTGATTAGATGCTGCCGCCTTGCAGACCGTTCTAGCCGACACAGAGGCCAAGAACGCAAGCCTGAAATAGGAGAATGCTTGGCTGCCGGAGGAGACAAGTGGATTACCGAGAGCCTTAGCCAACTCAACGAGTAGTTGATAGAGTTGGAGAACCACCTGAGCCTCCGGATACGCCCCCACAAGATTGGGCAACTATGTGGTTGCGGATGTGTGAAGGGGTCAATATATGTCGGCGTATTGCCTGGCTTATTGACCCTAATTTTTCAGTGGACCTACTTAATATGTCAAACATGTTCGCCTAGACACGTGAAAGTCTTGTGAGGGATCCGCGAGACAGTCAGGCGCCGCCTCCCTAGCTTTTTGTCGATTTTTTGTCTTCCCCTTTTACTTGTATCATGTATGATGTAATACATTTGATAGAAATAAAATGAGAATTCTCCCACTTTGTGTCTATTTCTTTTTACTGCTTTACGTTTGTATGTCTGCTGTACTGAACGGCCAACTGAGTTGGCTGCCAGTCATTACATTACTGCCAAAGGAGTGAAATCGTTAGGTTTTTTTGGTGTAGGCAACTGTGTATGTGTTAGCCGGCCTAATAGTGGTGGCTTGTGAGTAAAGTCTGGTGGCGCTGCCCAAGTGTTGACTTGGGTGGCCAGCCTTAAAGAAGAATTTTTCTCCCTTCGACCATCATTGACTAATCCCTCTATCTCCTCTGAAGGAGGTTGTTACATGTGCTATGCTAGCCCCCTAAGATTTTGACTGCTAACGGGCCACTTGGAGGACCAAGGTTTAGATTCGACCACCTATGGGCCTCCTAGATGACCAGAGTTTAATACGACTGCTAATGGGTCACTTTGATGATGGAGGTTCATACTAGACCGCTTATGGGCCACCTGGATGACCAGGGTTTATGTACGACCGCTGATGGGCCGCTCGGATGACCGAGGTTCATATTCGACTACTTATGGGCCGCCTGGATGACTAGGGTTTAGTAATAAGAGGGTGAAGACCCTCCCGACTTAGGGGCAGTCTAGGTCGGGTAAACCTACAAGGCAAACATATATATATACATGTACATAGAAAAGAGAAGACAAGATGCTAAGGAAACACTTATTTTGACTAATCGAAACAAGCAGGCGGATGCGTACACTCAATAATGTAAGTACATACCTGGGTCCCTTATTGGAAGTAGCATTTGAGGTGGATCGCATTCCACATTCACGGGATAAACATTTCGTCCTGGTTTTGGAGTTTGTACGCTCCATTTTGCAGGATGATGGAGACTAGGAAATACCCTTCCTAATTAGAGGAGAACTTGTTGCGGCCGGCCAGTTTGTCTGTGGCCTCAACTCCTCGTAGGACCAAGTCCCCAACATCGAATTATCACGTCTTTACCTTTTTGTTGTAGTATGGGGCAATTCGATGCTGGTAGGCCGCTGTCCGTATTCTGGTGGCATCGCGGGCTTCCTCCAACAAGTCTAGATGTTCCCTGATTTTCTGGAAGTTACCCCGTAGGTCAAATTATTCCACCCTAAGACTTGGAAGCCTTATTTTGACCGAAATTACTGCTTCAGTCCCGTAACAGAGACTGAAAGGTGTCTCGCATGTTAGTTCTTTTGGGGTTCTCCTATAAGACTAGAGAACTGAGGGGAGCTCGGCCCCCCAGGGGGCCCCTGCGTCTTCTAGCTTGGTCTTTAACCCATGGAGTAGTGTTCAGTTTGTGACCTCCACCTGTCCATTTGCTTGGAGGTATGCCACTGAAGTGTGGACCAACTTGATATCAAGGCTGGCACAATACTTGGTGAAGCGTTTCCCTGAAAATTAGGTCCCGTTATCGGTTACAACGATCTCTGGGATTGCCAAATCGCAAATAATGTTCTGGCGAAGGAATTCAAGAGCGTTGTGCTCTGTGATTTTCGCCTGTGGGATGGCCTCGACCCACTAGATGAAGTAGTCGATGCTTGCGATGATGAACTTCCTTTGCCCCTTAGCAATAGGAAATGGGCTGAGAATATCAAGCCCCCATTGTGCGAAGGGCCAAGGGGCCTGAAGCGACTTCAGGTCAACGAACGGATGATGGTGAAGGTTACTATGAAGTTGGCAGCTTTCACAATTTTTCACAAATTCGAGCACATCCTTTTTCATCGAGGGCCAGTAGTACCCCTGCCGCATAATTTTGAAGGCTAAGTTTTTTCAACCAAGATGTGCTCCACAAATCCCGAGATGCACTTCGCCCAAGGCGTAGTCAGCCTCTTCGGGAGTTAGGTATCGGAGGTATGGGATTGAGTAACCACGGTAATATAGCCGCCCATCAACCACAGTATACCAGTCGACTGTCTTTTTGATTCGCTTAGCCTTCTTTGCGTCTTCTGGCAACGATCCATCAGCCAGGTATCTAAGGTTGGGCATCATCCAATTTTTCACTTCAAAAATCGGCATTGCCTCCTGCTTCTATATGCTGGGAGCATTCAGAATCTCCCTCATGTCCCTCAAGTACTGTTCTAGATTTTCGACTACAGCGGCTTTAGTCAGCTGGTCTGCATTCCAATTTTCAGTTCTTGGAACATGAACAAGGGTTAGTTTGTCGAAACCCTAGGCGGCCACTCTAACCTTTGCCAAGTACTTGGTAAGGTGAGGATTGCTTACCTCGAAGTTTTCGTTAACCTGGTTAACGATTAGTTAAGAGTCGCTGTTGACCGCTAACCTCTTGGCAGAGTGCTCCTTTGCTAATCATAATCTTGCTAATAGTGCTTCGTATTCGACGACGTCATTAGCTGCTGGGAAACCGAGTTTGAGGGAATACTTCACCTCAAACCCATCTGGGATCGTGAGGACCACTCCAGCACCACTGTCGATGTCCGTAGATGATCCATCAACATGGAGTACCCATTTTGAAACTCCGTCAAGCTGTACTACACTTTCTACGGGCTGTTCTTTGAGAACTGGGGTCGTGGTCTCCACAATGAAGTCGGCCAGAGCCTATACTTTTACAGCAGGTCTGGGCCAAAATTCGATGTCGAACTCGCCCAACTTGATAGCCCACTTCACCAGCACCCCCAAAATGTCGATATTTGGAGAATATTCTTTAGGGGCTAGTCACTGAAGACCACTATACGGTCCGCCTGAAATATGGCCTTAACTTTCGTGCGGACATATCAGTGCTAAGGCCAATTTTTCTGCGTGTGAATAGCGCATTACGGGGCCGGTCAGCATTTTACTCATGTAGTAGACCGGCCGTTGGGTGTCGGAGTCCTGACATACAAGGACAAAACTGAGGGATACCTTCGACACTGCTAGGTAGAGATACAGCTCTTCTTCGCCCTTGGGCAACACCAGCAATGGAGGGCTGGCCAAATATTACTTCAATTTATTGAAGGCTATCTGGCAATCTGCTATCTATTGAAACCTATCAGATTTTGTCCCTCTTAGGGCCATAAAGAAGGGCTGGTACTTGTCGCCAGACTTCGTGAGGAAGTGGGACAACGCTGCTAACAGTCCAATCAATCACTGGACATCCTTTACACTCCACGGGGGAGCCATGTCTGTGAGGGCTTTAATCTTCTCTGGGTTTGCCTCAATCTCCCGTTAGGAGACGATGAAACCCAAGAATTTACCAAAGGCTACCCCAAAGATATACTTAGCCGGATTCAGCTTCATGTGATGCTTGCGGAGCACCTCAACTGACTCTGCCAGGTCGCTGATGTGGTCGCCGGTGACTCTACTCTTGATGAGCATGTCGTCGACGTAGACCTCCGTGTTGCGACCGATCTATTTTTCAAACATCTTGTTGACCAGTCGTTGATAGGTTGCCCCAGCGTTTTTCAGCCTGAAGGACATCACTTTGTAGCGGTAGGTGTCCTGATCGGTCATGAACGAGATATGCTCCTCGTCTTTTGGACTCATCCGGATCTGGCTGTAAACCGAATAGGCATCCATGAAGCTTAGCAACTCATGTTCGGCCGTCGAGTCAACCAATAGGTCGATCCTGGGCAAGAGAAAGCTGTCCTTTGGGCAGACTTTGTTAACATCAGTGAAATCGATGCACATCCACCATTTTTCATTGCTTCTCTTCACCAGGACGACGTTAGAGAGCCAATCCAAGTAGTGGACTTCTCTAATAAATCCTACGTCTAGCGTTTTCTTCACCTCCTCCCGGATGGCGATCAATTTTTCTACGGAGTGGTTCCTCCACTTTTGCCTGTCGGGCTTCTGGCTAGGATCAAGCCCCAGCTTGTAGACCATCATCTCAGCCGGAACCCCAAGCATGTCTACTGGAGTCCACACAAAAATATCTACGTTCTGTCATAGGAATGCGATTAGTTCATCACGCAGTGTTTCGACGAGTGAGCCGCCGATTTGTACACACCTTTCCGGTTCCTCTGAGTTCAGAGGGACTAGATCTGTGATTTTGCAGGACTGTGCTTGCTGTAGGGTTGTCACGTCTCGATGATCGAGTTCCCCAACTGTTCTAATGCTGCCGCTAGGGACAATTTGAGACATGTAACATGTTCGTCCAGTAATTTGGTCGCCTAACTCCTCTCTACACCATAAGGCATTGGGAACTTCATCTTGAGGTGTGGAATCGAGGTGACTACCCCAAACGCTATTCAGCATGGTCTGCCTAGTATAGCGTTATAAACAGAGGACAGGTCGACCACCAAGAAGGTGAGCGTTCGACTCGCTATTTTTGGATGCGTACCCAGGGTGACCTCCAGTTGGATTGTCCCTTAGACGGGTACTGGCTCGTTGTCAAGGCCATACAGTGGGCCCTCGGCAGGTTTTAATTGGTTCTTTTTTAAACCTAGTTTGAAGAAAGCATCTAAGTAAAGCAAGTCCTTTGAACTACCATTATCAATAAATACTCGCTTCAGCTAGTAGTCGACACTACCATCTAAAATGAGCACGGATACAACAAGGGGGTCAGCATGGGGGGATTGTAAGGACCAAATTCTTTTAAGACGAGGGGAAATTGATTCGCACCTGTTGACAAGAAAGCATGAGAGAAAATCGTAATCCGGTCAACACCTGTTGACCGGAAAGCTTAGAGGAAGACTTATCTGGTCCAACAGAGTTGACCGGAAGGGGAAAGAGGAATGTAATCCGGTCAATGCCAGTTTGACCAGGAAAAATTAAAGGTAAATTAATCCGATCAATGTCAGTTGACTGGGATACGAAAAATCCGGTCAACGCCAGTTGATCGAAATATGTAAAAAGGAGCAACGAAATCCGGTTAATGCCAGTTGACCGGAAACGCATAAGAGAAACCTAACATTGATCAAAAATGAAGGAAGAACATTTAAAAGAATTAAAGGCGAATCAGGGTGAGATGGAGGCAGAAGTGCCGAGAGAATAGAAAGTCCTAAAAGGAGACATAACCGGTCAACGCTAGTTGACCGAAAATAATAAATAGAGTCAGAATGACCATGCCTGAGTAGGTAACCTACTCCCAACCACCCCAATGACCTTATAGAAAAGAAGTATAAGTAGTTGACTTGTCCTACTTACTACCACCTACCCCAATGCCTATAAGTAATGGCCCCATGAGTTAGGATAGGAAGTTGGGCAAAAGACTAGGTGAAGGCGCTAAGAACTTCGAACCAGAACCAAGTAAAGGGTTCATAGATACAATCCAGGCAAAGCGTACCCCCTTAAATTCATGATTTACTATAAGCATACTCGTTTTTCTATAGTTCATGTTTGCAATACAAGTATGTCTGATTTTTTATGAACTTATGTTACGGTATGTATGATATTTGTTCTGATCATCTGGATTTCTGTTAATGCCATGTTTAAAGGAAGCTCTGTTATGTGTTTTCATAAAGATCTTCGTTTTTACCTTATTTGCATGAATTCTGGCCACGAACAAGCTTTTAAGATATCTAACATGAGTAAAAAGACCTCCGGCACTTGTTTTGAAATTTTGAAACCAGCATTTGCCTTTGATTTTGAAACCGGGCTTGATTTGAAACTGGCCTTATAGAATAATTGAAATCGGCCTTAATCGAAACCGACATTTGCCTTTGATTTTGAAACCGGCCTTGATTTGAAACCGGCCTTATAGAATAATTGAAATCGGCCTTAATCGAAACCAGCATTTGTGTTGAAATTTTGAAACCGGCATTGCCTTGTCATTTTGAAACCGGCCTTGTAATGAAATTTTAAAACCGGTATCTGCTCTGTGATTTTGAAATCGGCCTTGTAGTGTAAATTTGAAACCAGCCTTGTATCGTATTTCGAAACCGACAATTGTACTGTGCTTTTGAAACTGGCATTGTATCACGAATTTGAAACTGGCTTTTGACATAAGACCTTCGGCTTGGATAAATGAGACCTCCGACACTTTGATAAAAGATTTTTGGTTTTAAGACATTAAAGGAAAGGCTTTACGGACTTCAAATGCTGAAGTTAATAACAAAGGCTATAAGAACAAGGAAAAATGTATGTAATCCGGACAGCAAAGGGAACTCTATAACTTCCGACTTTTGAACTATGATAGATAGCCATCAAAAGATATGAACTAAGAACCGAGTTTCCATTAAGCTTGTTATTACAATTGGATGAAGGATATTGGAGTGACACTCGAGGACTGCCCGTGGGCCACGACGAAATTTTTGGTGGCACAAGGCTTATGAACTATGGCCCCGTATACTGGGTAAAAGGTATTACCGCCTGCCTCTGGGAGTATAATAGGAGGATACGACCTTAGGTTGTGGGGTAGCACACAACCCTTCCTCAATGTTGTCCGCTCCCGTCCGGTCCCTAAAGATGATAAGCATTTCGTTCGATTTTTATGAACTTTCTGAAGACAAGATAATAAGAACAAGAACAATAAATTATGAACTTAAGAAGAAACAATATGGTGATTTTCGTGTGCTAAGTAATATTATGAAACCTTTACTTTAATCCGATGACATGTATGTTAATGTTTTCTGTATGTGGGTACCTTGTTGGGTCTTGTAGCTCACTCTTGTTGTTTTTCAGATGATGAAGAGCTTATGGAGGACGAAATTGAGTAGAGTCATATGAAGTAACTAGACGGCATAGCTGGCCAAAGCTGATCAGTGAAGGAATTGATTTATTTTCTTTTGATGTTTTGAGAAGGACTTGTAAAATATTTCCGCTATAAAAGAATTTATGGATGTTAGCATGTTTCCGTAATTATAATATGGAAAAATGAAGTTGACATTTCTAGTAGCATCTCATTTCATGTCAAGGGCGTCGTGTCCGACCAACCTTAATGTTGGCCGGCTAGGTATGGAGTTAAAACTTTGATGGCCAACTCAAGGAGTTCGGCCTTAAGCGATCCTGTGTACGCGATAGGGTATGTTTAAAAGAAAAGAAAAATTTTTATGTCTACCAAGTTATTATTATACCTTATATGTGTAAAGGTTAGGTTTGACGGCGACCGTATGTGGTGGAATGTGGTCAGTTCGTCACAAGGACATTACATGAGTCAAGTCATCATCACTGAAGCTAATTGCATTGTCCACCGTGCGCTGCTTCTTCCTCCCAATCTGCTGCTCCTTGTTGTCGGCTGGATTTTTGGAAGGTTTGGTAGTGACCATATTGACCACCCCTGCCACAACCCAATTTCGGGGAGGAGATAGCTCCTGCCCTTCTCCATCGGTTGCTCCAGAACTCTACCCAGGGCCCTTGACAAACTTGGTGAGGTGGCCCCTGCGAATCAACTTCTCGATCTCTCTCTGTAATGTCTTGCAGTCTTTAGCAGAATGTCCAGCAGAGCGATGGAAATCGTAATATTTCGACTTGTTCTCGGTGTCCTTCTTCAGTGGTTTTGGCCATTTCAGGAATTTCTCCCCGCAGATCTATATAGGGACATTTGAGCGCGTGTCCATCGGGGGCGTAAAGCTAATGGGCCCGTAATCTCTGCGTTCTGGCGGAACAGTTCTATGCTACTTCCGGCAGGAGTGATCACCGCCGCTGTATTTTCTTTTTCTCTCTTAGGGAATGGCCGAGGCTGGTCTGCCCATTCTAGGCGTTTTTCTTCATTGGCTTCCTTTGCCGCTGTGTAAGCCCGGGTGATTGACTCTGCCTCCCTGAAGGTCTGGGGATTCTTGTGAGCCAGGTGATTGAAGAAGTCTCCGTAGGTCAGTGCGGAGATGAAAGTGCCCAGCTTCACCTCTTCCGTGATCCGAGAAATCCGCCTGGCTTCTGCCACAAAGTGGTCCAAAAATCTCTGTGGGTTCTCTCCTGACTTCTGCTTGATGTGGGAGAGGTGCCATGGCTTCTTCTCTTCCCGTCGACTTGAGGCATATTAGCCAGGAAGAGATCTGTGAGCTCCCAGAAGCTGTTGATAGAGCCTGAAGGGAGGTGATGAAACCAGATGTGAAAATCTCCCTTCAGCATGAGTGGGAAGCAGTGGCACATTGCTGAGTCTTCCAGCCCTTGTAGACTCAGATGGGTGCGGAAGTGGTCCAGATGGTCAACTGGATCACTGCTCCCATCGTATGAGTCAAGGGAATGCATCTTGAATTTGGTTGGCAGTGGACGATTTAGGATCTCCGCTGTGAAGAGAGATCTGTCAAGGTCAACAACGTGCTCATCATCCTCGAACACGCGGTTTCAAATCTTATCCACCCGTGGATCTGTGTGAGCAGCGTTGGCAGATCTCTTAGAGTTGAGGTAAGCACTCAACTCTATCTTGTCCCTAGAGGGTCCAGTAGCCAGTCGGCTACTCCCTCTAGTGGACCCGGCAGTCCTGGTGGCTCGCTCCTGGACTGAGTTTCCATTCTCCACCCAAGAGTATCGGGGGTTTCTTCTTTACGGACTTTCTTCGGCGTTACGCTCCTAAAGCCCTCTTCAGGCCTGTTCTGGCCTGGAGCATGCGAAGAGGCTGGGATCTGTGATGGACCGGATTATTCTCCATTTAATAATCTCCGTCATTTGTAACATGAACCAAAGTCCATAATGAATATTTATGGACGCTATAGAAATTTCAGCAGAGTTCCCTCTGCAACTAGACAAAAAGAAAAAAATACAACCTGCTCAAATATATCCTGTACGAGCACACATCTACCCAAAATAATTAACACAGGCCTACAACACAACACACAGGATCACGACATCTGCCATAGCATCCATGACTCCAATACAGTACTCCTATCTTCCGTATTAGATCTAGAGAAATGCCATCTAAAATAAAACAAAGCTCAAAATATCAACGTAAATGCGGAAGTGAAACTAAATCATTAAAACCTGCGAAAACATAACAAATCATAATATAATAACAAGCCACCTTCATCCATGAGTGGCTATTACATTCCATTACAACAATATGACCAAATCTTCAATGCACTGACATCTAGCTAACCTCTTCAAGTGAGTCTCTCTCCTTGCTCTAACTAATCTAGCGCAGGCTAAGTGTTCTCATCTGGAAAGATAAACATCAAGAGTGAGCGTACAGCTCAGCAAATGTAATCATAAGTCACATCTCATAGTAGAACGCAATAGAAGCAATAACTGAAAGGGGGGACACATGTAATCTCAACAGTCATGAATCTTGAGAGGGAAATCATTTTCACAGCTACATCGGTTCTCACAGTTACATCGGTTATGCATTAATCATTTTCACTTTACATCATCTTTGCGGACCCGGGCTAGTAGGTTGTACTAACCAATGATGCGAGAGGACGAGGAAAGGAATGTGTTCGCTACACATTCTAAAGCCACGACTACATTTTAGGTCTGCAGCACTCGACCATCGGTTGCATCTCCACTATGCAACACTAAACCAACGGCTACATTTTAAGCCTGCAGCACTCGGCCCCTCATTACGCCCTAATCCCCCGGGGACCAGGCAGTTCCTTCTTCTTTCACAGTAGTATCCTAAGGCGTACCACGAACATCACCCACTTCCACGAGCGGCCGGAATACATGGCCAAGTATTCCTTGAGTTCACACCGTGATGGACATAGTAAGCAAAAGACTACTACCCCTATAGATCATGGTCCTAGTTTCGAGATTAGTTCCAACACTTGGAGAGGAAAATTCACATTTGCCATACACATTTACAATCCGGGAAGTCTCATTCCCATCACATACATCTCCATCCAGGAGATCATTCCATCACATGCACAATGTGGATTCCCTTCCATTTACTTACTCGGTTCACAACTTTCTGTGGGACTCAATCCCCTTATTCTTAACAAATCATTCCAAGTTCACGAGGGAGATTAGGATTTCTTACCTCAGATGATCACATATCACTTAGAGGCCTCCGGGACTCATTCCCTTGCTTCCGGCACTTGGATACAGATTTCAGAGCTTACATTGCATTGAAACAATTAGACATCACTTTCATGACAGTTAAATGAGGGCAAAACATGTACATTTTCCATTTCATTTTGAGTGAACAGTGTCAGGCTTCTTTTAAAGCATCCGGACGCCACAACGGTTTGATACTTATGAGATCTGGCACCCGGTTGACACAATGCACAATTGGAACATGAAGATTCATATTTTGAGCTTGATTTAACATAATACGATGATGGAAGCATGCAATTTTCCCATTCATTTTCGGATGAATAGTAACAGGGGACTTTTAAAGCTCCCGGATGCCGCGAACGGGTCGAATCTTGCGGAATCGAACCCGTGGCCGACATATGTACATCATTGGGACGTGGGGATTCACATTTTGAGGTCAATTTCATGATACATGGGAGGAAAACAGAAAATCTCCAATTTTGTGGGTTAGGGTTTCGGTGAAACCAAATCGAGTGGATCGGACACGATTCGGACAAATAACTACATATTCCTTGGTCATTAATCTTGGGTTTCATGATTCTAACATTTATAGTGGGTATCGAGACAAGAATACCCAATAAAATCAAGCAAAACATCGAAAGGGAACGAGAAGTGAGTATGAGAACACTTGCCTCAACGCGTGCTTTTACCTTTATAACTTGCTCTCGGACTGATTTGGACTCCACCGCCTCGATCTCCTCCATTCTCTCACTAGAATCGGTGCTCTCTCTCTCTAGAAGCTTCTAGGCTCATGGGAAAATGCAAAAAAAGAAGCACGACGCGGCTTTAAAAGAGACTTGCACTCGAATGCGCGGCGAGCGCGCGGCGAGCGCAAGCATTCGGCCATGGTCGGCTCAAGCGTGCGGCGAGCGCATGCAAATCTAGATTTTGGGCTCGATAGGTGGGCTCAAGCACACAGAGGGCGCGGGTCTGGCCCGCGGCAACCTTGCAGCAAGCCTACATCGCGTTTTCATCGTTCGGGACCCGTTTTGACCATTCTAACCCAATCTTTCACATCCTTGGACCTTATTTTTTATTATATAACATTTGTAAGTCATGATTATCATAATTTAAAACCCAAAATCTTATTTACAAAGTAACATTTCATGGTTTACAGTTTTCGTTCTCAATTTACCGATTCCGGCTCTTTGAGCTTTTTAATCCGATTTCTCCCACGCCTTTTGACCACAATACACCTATGTTAACTTAATTACCTTCTAATTATTATAGTCTTAACCCGAAACCTCATAGGATCTGATCATTTTCCGGCCTCCTGGGCCTTCTAGTCGGCTTCTTTTTTCTCGGGCCACCTTTTCTGGTTGCTGGTGCAGGGATAGCTGTGGGTGGAGCCCCCTGCTGTGGCTGCTCTTGTCGAGAGTAGAATATTTGGAGCAGACGGTTGTTGGTCTACATCTACTCCATCAGTTATTAAAAGAAAGGTGCAGGTGCCCCGCCCGTCGTCTGGTTGACAAGGGTACCAGCAGCGTGGTTCTGGTTGGGAAAAGTGGCATCTCGAGTGGGATCACTAGCTTGGGCTCTCGTATTCACAATTGCGGATGAGTCTAGTAGTGAAAAGAGGGTGTTCTGGGGGAGTGTGGTTGGCTTTTTGTAAGCGTTTCCCACATACGGTGCCAATGATGCGTCCTTGGATCCGAACTTCGAACAGATTCGGGCTGGTCTGCTTGACTTGTTCCGACTCCGTTCACCGAGTTGGGATCCTACACAACACTAAAAAAACAAGTGGTCAGTGTGTTGGCAAAAAGTTATCCCACCGAAAATACTCTAACGCTTAATCAGTAAACAAACTTCGAAATCTGAAAAGGTAACTGGAAATGAGGATTGAGAGGGAGAGTGTGACGGATCGGATTATTTTTCTAATAAACAACCTCCATCAATGGCAATACAAACCAAATCTCATACATAACCTATGGACTCTACAGAAATTTCGGTAGAGTTTCCTTTACAACTGGACGAAAAACCAAAGGTACAACCTGCTCAAAAACATTTTGTACAAGCGTACATCTAATCGGAGGCTTAACACAAAGCCTACAACACAACACACAGGATCACAACATCTGCCACATGGCTCCAATACAGTACTCCTATTTACCGTATTAGATCTAGAGAGATGCCATCTAAAATAAAACGAAGCTCAAAACATCAAAATAAATGTGGAAGTACAACTAAATCATCAAAACTTACGGAAGCATAACAAAACCATAAAATAATAACAACGGGCCACATCCATCTTGAGTGGCTACTACATTTCATTACAACAAGAGGACTAAATCTTCAAAGCACTTGACGTCCAGCTAATCTCTTCAAGTAAGTCTCTCTCCTTGCTCTAACTATCGGTGCCCGGCTAAGTGTTCTCATCTGGAAGGAAAACAATAAACAGTAAGAGTGAGCTTACAACTCAGCAAGTATAATCATAAACACATCTCACAGGCATATACAAGAACTAGAACGGGGGAAAGATATAGGTACTCTCCATAACCATGAAGCAGGAGAGGAATAGGGAACAACTGGAATCACTGGATTCATATGGTTCTCATGGTTACATCGATTGGACATTATTCATTTTTATTATTACATCATTTTTTGCGGACCCGGGCTAGTAGGCCGTACTAACCAACAATGCGAGAGAACGAATGACCCGTTCGTGACATCCGCGAGCCTTAAAAGATTTGACCCGTTCGTGACACAAGCCACGGCTACATTTTAGGTCTGCAGCACTCGACCACCGGTTGCATCTCGACTATGCAACACTCAACGAATGACTACATCTCCACTATGTAGCATTCCACCAACGGCTATATTTTAGGCCTGCAGCACTCGGCCACCTCAATACGCCCCATATTCCCCGGGGACCAGGCAGTTCCTAGTTCTTCCATAGTAATATTCTAAGGCGTACCACGAACATTACCCTCTCCCACGAGCGGCCAGAATACGTGGCCATGTATTCCTCAGGTTCACACCGCGATGGACATGGTAAGCTAAAGAATACTACCCCTGTGAATCATGGCCTTAGTTTCAAGGTTAATTTCAATACTTGGAGAGAAAAATCCACATTTGCCATACACATTCACAACTCGAAAAATCTCATTCCCATCACATACATCTCCATCTGGGAGATCATATCATCACAAAACACAATGTGGATTTCCTTCCATTCACTGGCTCGGTTCACAACCTTTTGTGGGACTCAATTCCCTTATTCACAATTTGTGGGACTCAGTTCCCTTACAATAAATCATTCCAAGTTCACGAGAGAGATTAGATTCCTTACCTCTGATGATCCCATATCACTTTGAAACCTCCGGGACTCATTCCCTTGCTTCCAGCACATGGATACACATTTCGGAGCTTACATTTACGTTTAAACAGTTAAACATTACTTTAATAACAATTAGAGGCATAACAGATACATTTCTCATTTCATTTCAGGTGAACACATTTTGGAACACCCGGACGCCGTGAACGGTTTGGTGCTTGGGGGATCGGACATTCGGTGGACACGTACGCACAATTGGTACATGATGCTTCATATTTGAGCTCAATTTAACATAACGCAATGATGGAAGCATGCAACTTCCCATTCATTTTCGGATAAGCAATAACAGAGGACTTTTAAGGCTTCCGGATGTCACGAATGGGTCAAATCTTGTGAAAATCGACATCCGGTCAAGAGATACATACAATTGGGATACGTGGACTCATATTTTAGAGTCACTTCAACATTTTATGAGGGTAACAATATGCAATTTCCACCTTGGGTCTCGGGTGAACAGTGTCAGGGCCAATTTAGAGGGCCCAGACACCGTGATCGGGTCGAAACATTCAAAATCGAACCCACGGCCGACATATGTACATCATTAGGAGTGGGGTTTCTCATTTTGAGGTCAATTTCTTGATACATGGGAGGAAAACGGGAAATCCTTAATTTTCGTGGGTTAGGGTTTCAGTGAAACCAAACTGGGCAGATCGAAGACGATTCGAACAAACAACTACATATTCTTGGACCTCAAGGCATGGGCTTCATGATTCTAACATTCACGGTGGGTATCGACACAAAATACCAAACAAAATCCAGCAAAACATCGAAAGAGAACAAGAAGTGAGTATGAGAACACTTGTTTCGACGCGTGCTTTCACCTTTATAACTAGCTCTCGGACGGATTTGGACTCCACAGCCTCGATCTCCTCCTTTCTCTCACTAGGATTGGCGCCCTCTCTCTCTCTAAAACCCTAAACTGAGCAAAAAATGACAAGGAGAAGGCAGGGCACGACTTATATACTGCGCTACCGCTCGAGCGCGGCTCCAGCGGGCAGCGAGCAGCCGCGGTGCTGGCTCTCCCGGCTCAAACGCTGCTCGAGAGGCCAGCAGGCTAGGCCGGTTCTGGTTTTTCCGCTCGAGCTCCGCTCGAGTAGACAGCGGGCGGGGGAGCTACTAGAAAATGCGCTCGAGCCACGGCTCAAGTGCCCAGCAGGCTAGTACTTCAGCAGCACAAATCCAGACTTTTCTCGATTTTTCTTCCGATACCCAATCTTATTCGTTCCATAGGCCTAACATTGATCATTAGCATACTAATCCCCTCATCATTATCAAGTTTTTAAATCCGGAACCTCACAGAGAGTGTAAGTGTGCGTGGGTTTCCAGATGAAAGAGAGGAAATGTCGTCTCTTGGATCTGGATGGTGGGTGAAGGCAGTAGACGTTTGTCAACAGGAAGAGTGCCTGTATGTCTTTGATTTGTGTTCTTTCTCTCAGTGCGTTTGGATGCTTCGCAGAACTGAGAGAGTACGAGAATCGTCTAAGAATGCGTAGTCAAGAGCATATATTTTTTCATGTCGTAGAGAGGCGTATGTCTGTGTGGTAGAAAGCATAGTAGTAGGCGTGTCTTGAGTGAGGACTCTAGGGCTTATTTTAATGGCGGTAAGGTGATCTTTCTTGATTGAAATGTGTGATCCCCTGTGCCGCGTTTAGGCGGTCTTCCTTGTAAGGAAAGCACGAGTTGCCTAATTAGCTAGGATTGCTTCCTTCTCTGGTGGGTAGCGGCTTTCCAAATTTCCTACCTTCCTTTCGTGTATATTACCGTCGGAAGGCTCCTATTGGCAGTAATTGGGAAGATTTGGCGTCTTCCTTATGGGAAAGGCGCCAATCATGTCAAAGTCATTTTTTAGAGCTGGTTGGATTTATGGAAGGCGTAGAGTTAGGAAAAGAGCCGTTGCTAACCGCCTGCTGGAGCGTGGACCCAAGTGGGCTAGGCCCGTGAAAAGCCTTTTTATTTTTGGGCCTGCTGCTACAGTGATTACGGTCAACACTTGAGTTGACCGTCCTGAGCGTAAACTGGCTGCCCGCCTATGCCTTAGTCGATCAACACTGGCGTTTACTGTCAGATGCGTATTTGGGCCTTTCAGAATTTGGGTCTTCTTTGACTATTGAGCCAGCCCAATTACAGCATACCTATCATATTTAATTTTTTAAAAAAATATTATTTTTATGAATATCTATTTCAACGTAAAAGTTTATCAACACATAACAAATAATTTCATTAATAATAAACTAAAACTTAATTATATAATTTTCGCAAACCAAGCACGTTGCAAGATCACCGTGAAGTTCATGTGGAAAAACTTTCAATGCTAATCGGCTGCCGCTTTAATTTTTAACGCGGAAAGAGTTGAATTTCTCTGCTTGACTTTGCAATATCAAACAGAAACACACCTACTCAAAGTATACCAAAAACCTGTAAGCGTAAACTGGTTGTCCGCCTGTGTCTTAGTCGGTCAACGTTTGGGTGTACGTTTGTGCCTTTCAGGATTTAGGTCTTCTTTGACTATTAGGCCAGCCCAGTTATAACATACTCATCATATTTAATTTTTTTAAAAAATATTATTTTTAAGAATATCTATTTCATCGGAAAAGTTTATCAACACATAACAAATGGTTTCATTAATAATAAACTAAAACTTAATGATATAATTTTCGTAAACCAAGCACGTTGCAAGATTACCATGAAGTGTATGTGGAAAAGCATTCAATGCTAATCGGCTGTCGCTTTAATTTTTAACGCGGAAAGAGTTGAATTGCTCCGCTTGACTTTGCAATATCAAACAGAAACGCACCTACTCAAAGTATACCAAAAACCCATAAGTCGTCTTCCCAATTGAAAGCAAAATGTTATTGTCATCGTCGTCGTCATCATCATATTTAATAATAAATCTCATAAAATAATAATGCAAAACTGGGGAGGACTGGAAGGCCCCCGTAAAACAAAAATGTTAGATGGTGAATGAATTAAAGCAAATTTTGGCTCTCTCTCTTCCTCTGTATGTAAGCTACCTCTTTTTCTTCTTTCCTATCTGATCAATCTTTGTTTTAAGTCTTTGCTGTGATCTATGGCGATTCTTCAAGGAAAACTATCATCTGAGGCAGAATCCATTACTGTCAGCCGTTGCTTCTCTTATCAATGTGCGCCATATTCTAATGAAAATTGGAAGCTCTATCCTCCACCTTCCCCACCAAGTGATCGACATAATTCACAGAATCATGTCGTGCCCTATTTGATATTCATGGTGTGTCTGCTAGGTGTTGCTTTTCTTTTTCTTACTACATGCACAATTTTACTGCGAAATCGTTGGGCGAGGAGAAATTCAATAAGAGTGATCAGTACCCATGAGGATTTGATCGATGAAGATAATGGCCCCGTTGATCACCACATATGGCATATTGCAGCTGTCGGTCTGCAACAATCTGTTATTGATTCGATTACTGCTATCAAGTATAAGAAACATGAAGGTTTGGTTGAAGGAAGTGATTGTTCTGTCTGTTTGACCGAGTTCCAAGATGGAGATGATATTCGGATTTTGCCCAAGTGTTGTCATGCCTTTCATATCTCTTGTATTGATACTTGGCTTAGGTCCCACAAAAATTGCCCTCTTTGTCGTGCCCTGATCATAAATGAGTCCTCGGCAGCTAATTTCAACCTATTGGACTCGACGTCTGGCGATTCAGATCCAACCGGAGTGACCCAGATGGACAATTTGGTGAACAACTTTGGAGGGTCAAGGAGGCATCAAGGAGGGCAGGGAGAAACTAGCGACCAAATGAGGGGAAATGCTGATGGCTTTGGGATTTTGCCGATAGAAAGTGCAAGAATAGCTTCAATATTGAAGAAGAATCGGGAGCTTCGGGTTCTAAGTGATTTAGGTGAGAATCATCGGGCTACAATCGGGGGAGAAGGCTTCCAACCAGTGCGAAGGTCAGTCTCGTTGGATGCTTGGGCTGCCTCAGCAATGAGTGATGCCATGGCTGCCGTTTGTTCTGCAAGAGAGGAAGGGAGTTCTGGTCAAGCGAAGGAAATGAAATTGGTTAAGGCTGATAAGCAAGGGCGTGAAAATAGAAGCGTGTCCAGATTAACGATAAGTGGTTCGATTGGGCATTCATTGCATAAGGCGCCTGCTTCAATGAAGAGATCATTTTCTTCTAGTGGGAAGTTCTTGTCTTCGTTCCGAAGAAGCAAAATCCAAACCTCAATCCTTCCCCTGTGAATGGGAACCTTCATAATTTCTCATTTCTGTCCATCCACCTGAATTTTGTGTACTATCTATCTGCAATCAATATCCTTGGTGAACCGCGATGACATTTTAACCACGGATGCATTTGACGCTATGAACCAAAATTAGGTGCTGTGGCATGCTACAGGATGATTATTGCCTCACATAGTAATCGTCACTGATGCTTTGATATCTTTTCCTTTTAGAGTGGGCAATTAGCTTTCCGTACAGCAAACATCCTTTCTAATCAAGGATCCTTAACTTTCTTTATTGGGATGATGAACTTTCTGGCAGTGGTCTTACTTTCCTTGCATGTATGTGGTACTATTCTGCTTGTTCTTGTGTGCTATCTTGCTATAAGCAAGACAAGTTATCTCATAACTTGTTGCTTAGTTGCATTAAAACTCGATGTGCAGCATTCGGATTTGATATTTCAAGCTCAAAATTGTCACCTTCAAAATATGTTATACTGGATGGTAGTCAATCTTCTCAGAACCATGGATTGGGAATTCAGATTTGAATATTTATGCTATTGGCAATTTCATAAATTGTTGGTGTTTGCTCACGCCATGTGCAATGATCACTGCCTTGGGTATGTTCTGCTACTGTTAAGATACGCTTGCTATGAGCAACCAAAATTGCGACACTGACAGTGCAATATAAAACTATGAATCCCACATAAAGGACCAAATAAACAGCAATTTGGGACGACATGCTGCTACTGAAGCTAGTATTGGTGCCAGTGCTGAGTTCTTCCCTTTTTTTCTTCCACGCTATGATTCATGGCATTGATATGCTGTCCATATGACCCTTTAGCGTGCTAATTGTATGGAAAGGAATTAGGTGCCTGTCAGTTGTTTTTCCTTTTTGTTTTTTTCTTTTTTTGTTCATCATTTTCACTGTTGTTCTAGTAGACCAACCTTGTGTTTTACCTCGCTCTACTAAGTGATTGTGACTTGATGAGTCTTGATACATTTGTTAGATTGTTTTTTCTTGACTTAGTGGTCATGGGTCCAAATTTATGAAGTCTTTTCACTGTGGACAGGGTGCACTATGTATATTGGATGCACTTTGTATATGGGCATGAATTAATTTGAGGCTGAAAGTGAGTTCGTGAATCCTGCTTTGTGTACGGACTAAGCAGTATCTAGCTCCTCTATTCCAAGTGGTCAGATTGCATCATTGGCAGAGTCCGACCGTCTGAATTTATTAATATTACAAATTTTTTAAAAAAATTACAACAAATTGGGGTGATTAGAATCCGCCAAAAGTGCAATCCGACCACTCAGAATGGAGTAGGACTCTGTTTGCCCAGAGGTGAAGCAAGATCCTCGGCTTGGAGCTACGATAATCTAAACTTTCACCTGTTTTCATAGGGTTGGGTGAATAAATAGAATGTGGCCGGCAATTCACTCTAGGGCTACAGAAAATGATAGGAAGAATTGGCATTTCGTAGAAAATATAAGAAAGAATTGTCTAACATTTAGCAAAACTTTCATTTTTCTTATCTTCATTCTCTGGAAAGAATTCTTCTATACATGACAACAGCCATAGTTGCAGTGGGGCTACATTTGAATATAATTTCAACCATAAGAAGAATATCAAGACTCTTAACAGTCCAAAAACCATCATGATTTGAATTCTCTTGTACCATAGCATTGTTTATGTGGCCGTGTAAGAATGACTCTTGTGTTGATTTTGAGTGGCATGCCAATTCATTCAGGCGATTCACCAAGGTAGAAGGTTTTTTCGATGTTATCATGCTCCTTGGATGAGCACAGAGCTACTTATTCTTGAATCACATTTGTGAGAAATCAAACCCTCCTTATTTTCTAACTACGTGGGTAAGAAATCAAACCTCCCCCCTCCTGATAGATTTTGAAGAGAGATTTGATCGGTCTCTTCTTTGTCACCGAACAGAAAAAGATGGCAAATCATTTGCTAGAAAAACACAATTAAGACCGAATGCATAAGATTAAAAATGCAATGAGCTTGTAGTAGAGTGGAACAAAAAAATTGCTTGAACTCTTTAGAATATAAATAGTGACAATATTACCCCTGTTATTGCTTCTTTGGGAAACAAAATGGTCGAACTATCTTGCATCTCTAGAGCCATTGGCAGTAAATAAAAATATAGAGCATCTTAACAGCTTGGGCAGACAATGAAGTATCCAATGAAAAGCACGACCAAAAATCCGTAATATGTTGAAAGGCAGGAGTTGGAGTCCCACAACCTTACCAATCGGTGTGAAGGGGGAATGCAAATTTTAACTTCAGAAACAATTGAGTGTAGAGAACATCTCCGGCCGCCACGAGGCAACATCCTGAACGAAAAGGGATTGGACTTCTTGGTCCTAATCAGTTGACTAATCAGGGTAGTTTGCATGATAAGCCTTTTGACCAACACTGCCCATCTGAAGAACCTCATCTTATAAGCTGAGTTAGCCCGGTAATGGAACCTGAGGAACAGGGTGGCAAAATCACACGCAGAGCACACCAGCGCATTCCACAGTATGAACATGAGCAGCCGCATACAGGACCACATCTACGGGGTTCAAACGTAGTTCTCTTCCTCTTATTCCCAGGGATTGTTTATCTCTCCCAAGCTGTATAACGAAGTCTGGGTAAGGAGCTGCCTTGGAGTTCAGGGCTAAAGGCAGAGGAACGGGATGGCTGTCAGGAGGGGGCTGGGCTCTCCCAATGCTGGCAATGGCCATCATCTTTATGCACTTAACGCTGTCCCCGAAGGTGAGCTAGCCCTGCTAAACTGCTGCTGCAAGGACTCTTAAGTCTTTCTCCAACAGGATGATGTCGGCAAAGTTCTTTGTGTTGCAATTATTTGCATATTTGCTGAGATGAATCAGTTGGTTGCTCCGACTGTTAGGACTCAGCAAAAAAACACACACCCAGCACAACAAAACAAACACAAATCCTCTTCAACTATCAACCACGAAACTCATGTATCTAAGGATCACAACAATGCACAATGATTTTTAATTTGAAAAATTTTTCTCAATTAAGGAAAAATTACGAGATAAATTTTAAACAAATTTATTATAAAATAGTGCTAATCATAAAATAACTCCATCTAAAATTTATTCATTACAATCCAAGTGAAGAATATTTGATTACCAACCCCTGCAACACATATGATAACTCATAAGAAAAAATACATTTAGAAATAAGAATAACTAAATAACAATACATCCTAAACAATAATACTAGAACAACATGTCCGACCTTAGTGAATAATGGAATTCAAATTAAATCTCAACCGAATATCAAACATCTTTCTTTTTTTTCATTCTCTATTCTCTTTCTTTATTCGGCACACATTGTATGAAAAAATAATTTTGGATACCCTAAAATCCTATTAAGCATGACATTTTATATGAGTGCTGATCAGGCAAGCATCAAGCGTGACTTCCTAGGACAAATGGCACATAAGTGCCATGAGGCGTGACCTTTTTGAATAAACTATGCATGTATGCCTCTTAGGCATACATCCTGCACCACCCCTTTGGGTAAACAATGTATGCGCATCTCTCAAACGTCCATCAAGGGCCACTTTGTTGACTTTCAACTGATTATTGGCTGACCCTTGTACAAACATCGCATAAGCCTTTACTTCATTTGTCATTCAGGCGATCCTCAATTGATCTTCCGCGAACCCTTGCATAAGTATCGGCCAAACCTCGCATGAGTATCACATGACCCTTGACTTTTTCACTTGAACATTCCAAATGTCGACATCGTGCATCCTTCTGATGACTCATCAATTTGTTGTGGTACTCATAGGGGAGTGACTCAAAATTTAACAAATTTTTTCTCATAATATTATAGAGGATCTTTTGCCTTTACCAGCACCAATAATCTCTTACCATTTAGTAACTTTCCTTCCACTAGAATCCTTATGTCGACCTCTATAAATTTGAATGATACTGTAACAGAACGGGTCCTATCTTTTAAGACCTTCCGTTATTTATCATATCCGGTACAAAATTATCAATATTAAAAATTTATTTACGTGCACAGGATCTCAATTGGCCATCCATCAAGGCCGCTACTGTGGTAAGACTAAAGCCATAAGAGATGCAGCTACAAACCATGATGTCAAGCGGAAGCCTACTAAAATTCTTTAAACTGACAACGGAAGCACCATACATAAACTTTCAGGATTTTCAAAATACCATACTTCAAATTTTCGTCCTTACTGCTTGTGGATCATTCTTTCTTCTTTCTTTATTTTAGTCTATTTATCTTTATTTGCTTGTCCGAAAATAAAAAGCAAGTGTGAACTTTAAGCTCAGTAAAGTACCATAGAAATAAAACATACAAACTTTTGTGTGAAACTCAAATATATATATATATATAAAGAAACATCGAAGGGTTTAGGAAGCAAATAAGCTAATTGATGATGATCAATGAACTTGAATTATTTCTTCCTTTAATTCTTGAATTTAATAAACATTCTCAAAGCATCAATATGTAAAAGCACACATGAATAAAACGGTGTATTCCTTATGAGTTTGTGAACCAAACCTTGTCTTGATTGCTTTTATCATGTTCTTTTATAAAATTTTTCTTTGGATTTCTTAGTCTGAATTTCTTACTTGGAATCATAAAATAGTTTAGAATTGTTTTGTCTTTTAGAATGAATTCTCTTATTATCTTGAGGGATCAAGGCTGGTAGACCCTACTAGCGGAGGGAGCGAATAATCGAGGATACATTGTGATACTACATATAATCAAAGGCCTTAGTTCTTCTTTCTTTTATATCAGAGGTGCCTTAATTCTTGTTCTTTCATCATCATGTATAATCTTATGTGTTCTCCTCACATTTGAGGACTATTCTTTCATCTCGTGTGTTCTCCTCATTATAAGGACCATTCTTTCTTATTCATATATTATCTCATGTTTTCTCCTTATTTACATCCCAAGAATCAAGATGTCTTTCTTATTTAAATCATGAGGACCGGAATATCCTTCTTATTTACATCCCGAAGACTAGGATGATCTTAAATTCTTGATTCTTGGTTCTTTCTTTCTCATTCATACATAATCTCATTGTTCTTGGTTCTTTGTCATCCATAGTAACACCCCGAGGAAGGTGAACCACGTATCATTTCGTGGACGGAGTTATCATCGATTACCACTTCAACTTCATATGGCATGCCAAAAATATCACCCGCTTCACTAAGCGGCCAGGATACATGGCCAGAGTATCATTTAGTCTCCATTACAATATTCGTGGCAGGCTAAAGAATATTACCTACTGAGTGATCCTTGGTCTAGTTTCTTTACTATGACAATTTCATATCTTCATTCTTTATTTCTTAAGGGTCACTTTATTTCACGTACATAAATCTTTCAAAATATCCTCTAACCAAAATGCAGACAATTTCTTTCAACACATGTTCATACCTCATAATGCAACATTTACATCCTCAATTATCACTTTCCTTCACATAGTTAAGTCCTTCAGACAGTCTTAGAGTTCTCGATACTTTTTAACAATATAACTTTTATTACAATTTCAAAGAAAAGCATCCATTATACCTATATACTTCATAATATCATATTTTCATATCCTTATTTATTTTTCCCCATAATTGTTCTCAAATTTTCATTCTAAGGCTTGGTGAACAGTCATTGATATAATCCGTAAAATATATGCAGAAAACAAACTCACAAATTATAAGACTATGAGGAATTAAAAAAAAAACATACGATACTATTTACAAATATTAAAAGAGGAGAATTTTAGAGTGAACTAAAAATAGTAATAACAAAAAACAAGGGTTAGGGTACACTTGCCTTACTAATTTCCCTTTCCTTGACGTTGCTGGTTCCTCTCCTTCATCTTTCTTTCCTCTGCTCTACCACACCACTGCTTCTTTCCCCCCTCATTCTATTTATAGGCGCAGCTCTCCCCCTTCTAGAAACTTCTAGAATTCTTCGGAGCTTTCTCAGATCTGCAAGGCTCTAGAATTTACCCGTGCTGGTAGAGTAGCATTTCTAGCATTCCCGATATTTTACTTTATTCATCCCGCATTTTACCCATATCGGTCAAATGACCTTTCCCGCATTTTAACCCTTCCAGCATTTCACTACATTTCGTCATTTTACTCTATATCGTTATTTTATTTCATTCTAGTGAAATATATTATTCAACCCAAATATGTTATTCCGCCTACGGAATTATATCATTGCACCAAATCGGCAAAATGCACCTTTCCGGCATTTTTCATCAATTTGGGTGTTTTGGCCAATCGGTTACTTTGCCCAATTTGTACTGGTCATTTTCCATGAAATACTGGCATTTTGCACTATTCCGGCATTTTACTCGTTCTGGGCAATTTGCGCATTCATTTGTACCATTCCAGTCAATTGTGTGACGACCCAAGTTTCCAAAACATAGTAAATTTTAGTTATTAAGCTAAAATAATTAAGATTAAGGTAAATGAATTAACAAAATTGGGAATAAGAAAATCAACTTAGAGTCCAAATGGCCCCAGGGCCTCGGCACCCGAGGCGCAATTAGCAAAACCTCACACTTGAGGATGCCTAGGTGGCACTCAAGTGAGGGCTTGTGGAAAACGGGGTGCCTGATGCTCGAGGGCTCGACTATTTATAAAAACGCCGTATGCATTTTCTTCGGCTAGTTTAAACATTTCCAGAGAGAGGGAGCAGCGGGAGAGAAGAGGGGAAGGGAAGAAAAGGAATAAAGAGGAGAAATTCGGCTGTTTCACTCCGATCCGAATAAAAATAACAGTAGATTGGGCTAAGGTAAGTGTACCTCGAATGTTGGTTTCCATTCTTAACATTTTTAAATATCTCCATTTTGTTGTTTATGCTTTGAATCTCTTGCTCCCTTAGATTTGTCATGAATGATGTATGAATCTCATGATTTTTAGACTAGATTTCATGTTTATGTATATGTACCGTGACTTATGACTCTGATTTCATGATTGAACTCACATTTTTTGTTCGATTTATGTCCGAACGGTTTACCTTGAACCCTAGCTCAAAATTTATGCATGTTTTCATGATTTATTGGATAGATTTCATATTTATGCATAAATATGATAATGTATGGTTTTAATTTCGTCGTTTGACATATGTTTTGTATCCGATTTGTGTCCGAATAGTTTGCTCTAAACTCTAACTCAAAATTAGCGATATAATGGTGGTAAATATGGATAGATTTGGTATTTGTATATGATTATCAAGGTTTATGGCTTTGATTTCATAATTTGGTATACATTTTGTGTCTGATTTATGTCTAGAAGCTTCGTATGGAACCCTAGGACAAGAATTAGCAATTTGGTGATTGAGGATCTTAAATCTGGAGATTTAAGTGTTAATCGAAGATTTCATGGAGCTTATCTAACATTTTGTACATAAAGATTTTATCTGAAACTATACCGTTATGTTATCGAGAAGCTCAGAGGTTAACCGAAGGTTTAAATGGTATGAATTTGAATGGTTTTTGAGGCAATATAAGTTTCAATTTGGGAAATAAGAACAAGGATACCTCCAGTTAAGTAATAATAATAGAAATCAGTCCTAAAAGAATCATATGGTCCTCGGGATGTAAAGTATAGAGGAAAATAATTAAACCGCATAAAAAATCATCTTGTCCTTGAGATGTAAATATGGATGATAATGAAAAATCTAAAGACAAGCATCCTGTCCTCAAGATGTAAAGTATGGAGAATAATAATGATTAAAGAAAAAGAACCATCTTGTCCTCAAGATGTAAAGTACGGAGAATAATAATAATTAAAGAGAAAAGAGTCATCTTATCATTGGGATATAAAATATGGAGGATAATAATGATTAAAGGGAAAAGAGCCACCATGTCCTCGAGATGTAGGGTATGGAGGATAATAATGATTAAAGAGAAAAGGGCCATCATATCCTCAGAATATAAAGTACGGAGGATAGTAGCTTTGAACGAGAACTTAAATTAGATGAACCTTGAATCTAGAACTAAGGAATTATGATTGAATTATTTTCAGATAAGGACCCCAAGTTAAGAATAAATGAAGTAATTACGTTTTTTATTCTAGTTTTTTGAAATGAGAAATTCTCATATGATTATACATTGTTTTCATGTTTATGCCTTGCCCGTATACATATTTGATTCTTGAATTTCTTGTATGTTTATTTTTCATTCAATATGTGCATGTTTACATGATTTATATACATTCTTGCGATTTTGGGTACATTTACTAAGCTGTTAGCTCACTCATTGCCTTTTGTTTTCCCCTCCAGATAATTAGAAGCCTGATAAGAATCAAAATCAGAACTAACTAAAAGAAGAGAAGCTTGTAAGTTTTGAAGACCTTGGAAGATTTTGGTGATTCGAAGGATTTTGGATGCATATAGCTAATATTTTGAGATGAATATTGTAGATTGTGATAATATAAAATGCTACAATATTATGTTGGATATATTGTCTTATTTCTACAAGTTAACATATGGATTTAGTTGCTTTTGCACTATTTGGATGTTTAAATTGTTATGATCCTAGATGACATCTCTCTTAGATCTAGTACAGTAGTTAGGAGTACTGTGTTGGAGCTATAAATGATATGAAAATTTGTGGTCTTGTGTATGTGTGTTATAGGGTGAATTGTGATAATCAAATAGTTGTGTGGTGGTACAGATTATTTTACACAGGTTGTTTTTTTGGTTTTTGTTCAATTATAGAGGAAATTCTGCCAATTTCTGCAGAATTTTAACGTTTAAGTTTTGTATGTGATTGATGGAGGTCCTTAATGGATAGGACCCGTTCCATCACAAATTGCACCTAACCCGGCAAGACACACCATTTCAGCCAAATGCATCATTCCACCCTCAATGCATTATTCCGGTTATTTTGTCATTCCGGGCAATCTCCAAATACCAGGCAAATTGCCCATTCTACCATTCCAAAAAATTTGTGCATACCGGGCATTGTCTTCTCAAAGTTCCTACCGGTCATTACAAACGCATACTGGTTATTTTCTTTGACGACATATTGGTCATTTCCTTATCACAAGCATACCGGTCATTTTCTTTTATAGTATATTGATAATTTTCCCACACAAGCATACCAAAAATTCTCATCAAAACCCATACCGGTCATTTTTCTTATTCATATCGGGCCAATTGCCATATCGGCAAAGTGCGCCTACAAGCACTTGTGCATTCTGTCATACCCGGTCGTTCTCATTAGTGCAAACCGGCATATTGCCATTCTGACATTTTGCACTAAACCGCCTAAAACACTCATGCCTCCTAAAATACCAATTCCAGTCATTTCTCTCACAATATACCGATCACACAATCCAGTAATTTTGTTTGTTCCGTTAGATTTATACAAACCGGTAATTTTAGCATGCATTCATACTGGTCATTTTCCTTACAATGTATACTAGTCTTACTGGTATTTTGCTCCAAACTGGACAATTTTTGAATCCTGGCATTTCATGAAATGAATTTCCGATCATTTAATCCATACTGGTAATCTTATCCATTCCACCCACAATACCCATCCAAGGCATTTTGGCCATACTGGGCAAATCACACATATCGGGCAAATTACATTATATTGGCCTTTTTCTCCTCAATATTTCATACTGGCAATTTTGGGTAATTCGCACATGCCGGGCAATTTATGCATTTCGGTCAAATCATGAATACCGGCAATTATCTCCCAAAATTCATACTGGTTATTTTCCTATTCTGTCTTTTAATACAAACCGGCCACTTTTTCCATGCCGAGTAAAATCCCAATCAACCGGTCAACGCGTGTTAACCAAACTCTTCCTCGTTTCAGCCGGTCATCAATTTTTGTCCATCCATATTCCATCTATGTCCTTGGTCCTTAACATCACTGACCATTTTCGCACAAGTCCTCGGGCCTTATTTTCTTTGTCCTCGGTCGTTATTCATTTTAGCTGGTCAATGTGTGTTGATCAGATTCTTCCTCTATAGCCAGTCAATGCATGTTGACCGGATTTTTTTCTCCAATCTTCTGTCGGTTACCAACTCTTTGTCCGGCCATTTTTTCATAGGTCCTCGGATATTATTTCTTTTGTCCTCAGCCCTTAATATTCTTGGCCATCCTCGGTAAAATTGCAACATACCTCCCAATTATTATATTTTAGAAATTTGAAACCTCATACCCTAAACTTAATTATATTAACTTAATGATTAAAATTCACTATATTTTAGAAACTGGGTCGTTATAGATATCCTCTTTTGCTCTATCAAATTTGGAGTCTTTTCACTCTCTATAGGCTTCTTCTCCACAATAGAGTTGCTCCTCATTGCATTTCTTCTCAACCTCCTCTTTTTTCCACCTTGACCAATGCTTTCATTAGTCACTTTGACCTCATCCTTAAAAATCAAAATCTCCATCAAGCATCAACTTAAATATCTAATTCTCCTTTCCATAACCAAAGCACTTTTAGTGAGTTTCCAATAGCCTTTCTTGAATGCCATGCAAAAACCCCTTTTATCATACTTCTTGATTAAAATCACATTCAACCATATATTCGAGACTTGTTGCACGTCCTTAAACATAAGTTTTTTCTTGTTAATTGTTCTTAAGCTAATACCAATGATGCCAACTGCTATCAATATCCCATAATTTTCAAATATATAGATGGTAAAGTGGGATTTTCTCGATGACACAGTGTGAGAAACCGTTATCAATCACCCAACTCATCTCCTAGCTCATAAAACTCTCTATCTTCCCTATCGCCCTCCTTTTTCTGATTCATCTTGAGGTAATCTCACTTTATGTGATCCTTCCTATTACAATAGAAGCACTTGATATCTTGAAACTTAGACCAGCTATTGCTCCTCTTCGACTTATTGCCTTAATCTCCCACGTCTTTGATCATTTCTGGGTACCATGAGATTTGGCTCCCTTAAAACCTCATTATTCCCTTCTACCTAATCTAATTCATTAATAGAGAAGTGATAACTATATCAAGGTTGAGCTTGCCATTTTCAAATAGTAGTGTCATAACAATATAATTATATGAAGTCAATAAATAAGCCAACAATATTAGTACCTTGTATTCTCAATTTATCTTCTCATCAAGTACCTATGTTTGCATCAAAATCTAGTTAAACATGTTCAGGTGCTTCTCAAAACTTTTCTCTTCTAACAATCGAAGCCATAAAACTTCTTCTTAACATATAACATTGTTGTAAAGGATTTAGATTTGTATAGACCATCAAACTTCCCCCAAGCCTCTGCTGGATCCGACAAGTCATAATTTTTTGAAAAGTGTTATCTGCTAGATACAATTTGGTTATAAAATTAGTAAGAACCCTTATTTCTTGCTCCTACTCATCCTTCATCTTCTTTAACTTGTCCTCGTTATTTAGAAATACATTTATCATTTTTTTTCATGTCAAAATATTCATTACATTTTCTTATCAAAGAATAAAAATATTTTATTCATTAAATTGCTCAATATAGAATGGCAAGCTTCTCAATATCGATGCCATCAAATCATAACTTTTACAACTTCAAAAAACCTATACTCTAAAACTACTTGTTGGGATTCGGCCAAAATGTGCACATCTGATGCAGCAAAACTAATTGTAACCCTTCGTTAAATATCAATTACCAAACTCATAAGTATAAAGAGTGCAATAATATATAATAATTGTTAATATGAAAAATCTTTTCAATCAAGAAAAAAATCATGCAATAAATTCTTAAAAAATTCACTATAAAATATAATTGGTTATGAAATAACCCTTTTTGAAATCCTTTAAGTATAACTCAAGTAAAAAAATGATTGAATATCAACCCCTCAACACACCTTACAAATGACAAGAGAAAATATATTGATAAACCAGAATAACCAAATGGTAATACGCCTTACAAAATAACACTAAAATAATGTATCTAATCCTTGCGAAGAATAAAACTCAAATCGAATATTAACCGAATGTTAAACCTCTTCCCGTTCTCTCTTTCTTTCTTTTCTTTCTCTATGTGGTGTTCCCTATGTGAAAAAATAATTTTAAATAGCCTAAAATCACACCAGGCATGATTTTATATTTGTATCGGCACACAAGTATCGATAATGTACAAACCAAGTGTGACCTCTTTGGACAATGGCACACAAGCACCCTCAGGCATGATTTTTCTTAATAAGCCATGCACATTTTGTCTCTCAAGCAAACATTTGGTGCCACTCCTCTTGGAAAACAGTGCATGTGCGTCACTCAAGTGCCCTGTAATGACTTGGTTTTTAAATATAGTAATTAAGGTCATATAATCAAGATTTCGTTGAATAAATTTATGGGAGAAATATTAAGAAGTCATCATGGCCAAGAAATTATCTACTAAGGATAAGAATAGTAGACCAGTAAAATTAATAGTGGACCGGCAAAATCAATTGTTGACTGGAATTAGCAAAGTTGACCTGCCAAAATCATTGATTGGATTGGTATCATTGACTGACTGAATCAAAATGTTGACTGTCCAAGAATTGCTGACCGGTTGAATGTGAAAGTGACTGATCAACACGTTGATCGGCTGATTAAGAATTTTGCCTGGTTTGCACCATTTGCCCGGTAAGGCAAACTGGCTAGTTGGCTAAAATACCTCGAATATTGCATGATGTCAAAATGGTACATTTTGGGCAGAATGGTGCACTTAGTCAGAATGCACAATTTGCCTAGTGTGGTGCATTTGGCCAGAATGCACAATTTCCTGGTGTGGTGCATTTGCCTAGAATACACAATTTGCCCGGTATGGTGCAAAATGTCGGAATGGAGCATTAGGGCCGAATGGTACATTTTGGGCGGTTTGGTATATTTTGCTGGAATGAAGAAAATTGACGAAATGGAGTAAAATGATCGGTATGTGTTTTGAGGAAAAATGACCGGTATGTGTTTTGAGGCAAAATGACCGGTATGTATTTTGAGGCAAAATGACCGGTATATGTTTTGAGGAAAAATAACCGGTTTGTGTTTTGAGGAAAAATGACCGATATGCACTTTGAGGCAATGATCGATATGCGTTTTAAGGAAAAATGATGGGTTGCTATTGCCAGTAGGCATTTTGAGGAAAATGTCCGATAAACACCCTCTTGATTAGTAGATTGTAATTAAGATTATAGTCAGCGCCATATTGATCGGCTAGGAAGGGTATGGGGAAATGATTCGGTCAATGAAAGGTTGACCAGCTAAGAGAGGCTAAGACATGTTGAAGAGAAAATTTGCCAACAGAGAAAGCAGAATGGATTTCAGCCGGAGAGGATTGAGAGCAAATCTGCAGACGATTAAGTGAATTTCTAGAGACGTTTTCCAAAGATGATTTCTAGAGAGAATAATCAGAGTAGATTGGCAAGAAGATGACCGGAAGGATTGGCTGATTAGCCAAGGCCAGAGTGGTCCAGCTAGAGTAGGTAAACTGCTTCCACCTGCTAGAATGAACTAGAATTCTCTGAAATTTCCTGGAACTTTCTGGAAAAAGAAATTGAGAAAAAATTCTGAAGTAGATAACCCACCCCACCTTTTCCCACCTACCCTATTGCATATAAATACTGAGTCTGGCAGTTCAGGAGGAAAAGTTTAGAAGCGGGGAAAAAAGAGGCACAAAAGAAATGAAGAAGGTAAAGGAAACATAGGAGAAGAAAAGAAGGAAGAAAACACAATGCTAGAATTGAGTAAGGAATTTGCAGGAAAGGCTAAGGCAAGTGTACTTTACTTTTTTGATAAAGTCATGTTTAAAGTCTGTTAAGTAATATTGTTTTCATGCTCTTTCTCAGTTATGTATCTACATGAAGCATGATAAGGTAATTGCTTTCTGCATGTTGTTATTGTTTATGAATGTATCATTGAAGAACTTCAATTATTTGCATTAAGGAATAACTTCAGTTATTTGCATATAAAAGAAGTCCGGTTAGTTGTATGTCTAAAGAAGTCCGATAATTGCATGACAAAAGAAGTCCGGCATTTGCATGTTTTAAGAAGTCTGGTTATTTGCTTATTTGCATGATCAATGAAGAACTTCAGTTACATGCATCATAAAAGAACTACAGTCTTTTGCATGTTTAAGAACTTCGGACCTTTGTGGATTGTGAACTTCAGACGATGCTCTTTAAACATCAGATTTTTGGAAGATCATGATTTAGGAAAATGGATTTTGACGGTCGAGAGTTGCAAGCTTAAAATGTAGTCATTACATGAGATATGTTGGTCAAGAGTTACAGACCTTAAATATAGCCATTTTGTTAGTCAAAAGCTACGAACATTAAATGTAGCCATTTTGGATTGGTCAAGAGTTACGAACCTTAAATGTAACCATTTTGATTGGTCAAAAGCTACAGACCATAAATGTAACCATTTATGTGATATGATGGTCGAGAGCTGCCGACTTTAAATGTAGTCATTTTGATTGGTTAAGAGCTACAGACCTTAAATGTTGCCATTTTGATTGGTTAAGAGCTATAGACATTAAATGTAGCCGATTTTCAGCATTTGGCTTAGATCGGTTTTTGACAGAAATTGGTTTTGGGAGTGAAACATGCTTTGGTAACCATTTCTCATGCAAATGACTTCGGCTCATGTATTATGTTTTCATGAAAAGGACACTGGCCCATGCTTTATGTTTTGCATGCATTCTATTATCATTCGAATATTTATGCATATGGGTACCTTGCTAGGCTTCTGCTCACCTTTTTGTTGTTTTTTAACTTTCAGGAGAAAAAGGATTTAAGCTGGACGAGAATGAAGAAGGCCGGACAAACTAGCTAGTAACGAAGATCTAGAATTTTGAAGTAGAATAGACTAATCATGATGTATGAAAATTTGGATATTCTGGAAGCCTTTTGTATAATGACCCTGCTGTATAAATAAAAGGATACTTAGATGCTTTCACTTAATTTTACGGTTTGAGTAATTTTAGGTTCCTAGTGGCATCTCATGTGTCTTGACCGACCAACCCTGATTCTTGGCCGGCCAAGATGAGGTTGGACAAGTTGAAGCTGACCGGCCATTTCTGATCCTATGTGTGTAAAGAAAAGAATATTTTTTATGTTATAAATTTATTTTCTTTTGTCTCAAAACTTATGATGGAGACAATAAGTATGATTCCAACGGAGGTCATATATATATTTGAAAGAAATATGACCGGGCTGTCACATGCCCATAATTTGTCACTCTACTAATTATCAACCAATTATTAGTTGAGTGATCAGAAAGCCTGGGGGGCAAAAAAGATGCTTTGCAAGCACCAAATTGTACTAACCAATGTCCATTGGCGACAATCCGGTCAAGCTTCCTGGAGGAGCCAGATGTTAAAAAAGGCATGTTCATGTAAAGATGGAGTGCCTGTACTCAATGCCTTTTTGCTAAAAGGCCGGATTTACCTTGGCATGTTCAATCCGGAGTGCCTTTCATGCACTTAATGGCTGGAATGGCTTGAGTGTGGGGTGGACGGAGTGGCTTAAGTTTTCCTTTGACGGAGTGACTTTGCTTCCTTATCCAGAGTGTTATATCCGGAGTGCATTTGGACGGAGTAGATTTGCCCGTCTCTGGGTGGTCGGAGTTGGTTTGTTTGTTTTTTTGCGCTTATTGGACGGAGTGGGTTTTTTCTTATCCGGAGTAGATTTCCCCGAGCAGTTTGTACATCAAAAAATGACACCCACCATAGGGGTCCTCCATGAGAACAAAGTTCAACCAAAAAAAATAAAGGCTGTTTGAAGTTACACACAAGCAGACATACGGCTGAAACCACATCAGTAGCATTAGAGCTGTTTTCAAGCAAAACAAGCCAAGCCAAGGGCAGTACTAAGACTGGATTAACACATAGTCAATTCCAGCAGTAGAACCATGTCGACAAGGCGCCAAAGCGAAGATAAAATTAATCGGAATACATCAGCACCACTCTGCCAAGCGCAGCCACTTCCCATGAACCAAAGAGCAGCTCAAGCCACATTAACACTCAGCGGGATATCCAAACCGGCAATGAATCAAGCCTACGTTGATCTAGCCACGCCCAGATGCATCAAAAATCCAAACCGGGAACAAAGAGAGCGAAACTGGATTACACAAGTTCCTCGCCAACAAATCGAAATCATTCCGGCAAATAATCACTGCAAACCGGCTTACACACACGAGAGAACGGATTACATCCCGACAAATAGCAGATTACAGAGAGCTGCCTCAGACCTGCAACTGACCAATAGTTTGCCCAAAATTCACCCTCCAGACCAAATTGGGCGTCGCCATACAGTCAACACCAAAGAAGCTCCAAGCCGCATCAAACACCAAGACCAGCAAGGAGTCCCCATTCCACCAGCAACCCCAGTTTCTACAACAGCAGAGCAGTGCAACTGCGACCCCCAAACCTGAACCAGAGACGAAGCTTACGCACACAACCAGAGAAGGGACACAACAGCCCCGGCCCACCACAGCGACCCGGTGGAGCCATTAGGGACCGGGCAAAAGTACATCGCCGGCAAGAATCAAGCCGAGGCAAAACTCCATCGATGTGCGATAGAAAGACCAATCAGCAACGAGGAGCAATCCGAAGAAATCACTGCACAACCGCATTTTGACAAAGCAGCAACCGTAGCAATTCGGCCACTCGGATTTTAGCCAGCCCCCAACAAGCCAAATTCCAAACTGGCCACAGAATTTCAAACCTGTCACTGAAGTCGCCATGCCAGGCACTTGGGCCACGTCAGCACACAGCCGAAGCAACGATCCACAGGACAGCACGGACTACTCATGGCCAATAGTCAAAATGCATCAACACAATCCATTCCAGCTAGTAGCAGACCATAGTAAACGCCTAACACAGGATCAAGCAAGCTAAACAGAAAGAGGCCTTCTATATCGGGAGCTTGTGTGATAAGGAGACAGTAAGCCCAGAAGAGGCACTTCGTCCAATTCACCTGGCGATCCATTCCGAGATCTTGTGAGAGAAAGAACCGGATTTCCCAGTAGACCATTCCAGGACCGAGCAAAAGCTCACCGCCACCAAGAATCTCAACCGCAGTAAATCCACCAAATCAACACGAAGAAGCCAACAACACAATCCAAGCCAATTCTACCACAACAGGAGGATCACCAGCAGTTGAACACTGCCTCAGCCAACTCTTCAGCAACCCAGCCTAGAGGTTCCAGGCCCGAGCTACACGGGCTCCCCCCTCCCGTACAGCAGGCAGGAACACAGACATAGAAGCAATAGAGCCAGCAACACGAGTCGTTCGTCTGCGCCAGATCCAATGAGTAGCACAAAGCCGAATTCAGCAATAGGCAACCACTTCCGAAAACTAGAGCAACATGCCCAGAAACATTGGACGTGACCAAAGTCAAGGCTTCCAAAAGGAGGCATCCACCGATTGGCTACGTTCCAAATCACCAAATTCTACATTTCGCCAGACAAAGTAGTCACATAGCTGGAGAGAACAATAGCATCGTCGAGCAGATATGCTACTCCATCGCATCGATAGGGACTCCTACATCCAATCCAGGCCACGCCCAACTCTTCAGTAACACAACCAAGGCATTGTCCCAAACCAGAACTACAGAGGGATCCCCCAACCCGTTCAGCAGGAGGGAAACACAAAGACTGAGAGCATCAGAGCCACGTGCACAGGACCTTCGTCTGCAGTAGAACCAATTTGCAATGCGAGAGCTGATATGAGCAACAGATAGCAGCTTCCGTAACAACTCCATCTGAATAACGCAGGGACAGGCAACTCTGTCCAAGGACCATAACATCTGCAGGGAAACCAGAAACAGGGAAACTCAACAGCCAGTAACCAGAGCATGGAAGCCCAGCTAAAGCCAGATGCGAGAAACCCTAACAATCAAATTTCAAAACTGAAATTTGAAACGAAAATGTGAAATTTGAAGCAAATGGTAAATGAAAGAAAGAATGCCCAGAGAGTAGCCAGAGCTCCTCTCTGGAACAGCCACAACCGACGCTACAACCAAGCACGAACCGAGAAGAGAAAAAAGCGATCCAGTGAGAGCAGCAAAACCTCAGAGGATGAACGCAGAGGTAGATAGGTAGAAAGAGGATGCAGGGCTTCGAACTGGGAAGGACATCACCAACCCTCAGAGGGCTCAGTGCCGCCGCGGACAGTTCTGAGAACTGGATCTGACGGGAGTAAGAGTCGGCTTCGGGGAGGGGCCATGGGAAGCAGCCAGGAGACCGGCCAAGGCCGGCTTCGGCGCCGCCCGGCAAAGGAGGCTAGAAAAGGCCGCAGAATTGGTTTCAAATTGGGTAAACTCCCTGTCAAGTATTTGGGGGTCCCCCTCATCACTTCGCGGCTGTCGGTGGCAGATTGTAAGACTTTGATTGATCGTGTTAGGCAGCGTATAAATTCGTGGACTAACAAAATTCTATCCTTTGGGGGCAGGCTTCAACTGGTTCGATCTATCCTTTCTTCGATTCACCTCTACTGGGCATCTATTTTTATTATTCCCAAATCTATTTTGAAACTCATGGAGGGTTATATTCGCCGTTTCTTGTGGCACGGATCCATTACTGGGGGAACTACTGCTAAAGTGGTGTGGGAGCAGGACTGTAAGCCTCGATCTGAAGGTGGCCTGGGCATTCATAATCTGCAGAACTCTAACAAGGCCCTGATTTCTCATCTGTTATGGAAGATTATTACAAAGGATCACAAATCTATTTGGGTCTCCTGGATTTATGTGAATAGATTACAGGATAGGTGCATTTGGACAATTAAGGTGCCAACTTCCACTTCTTGGTGCTGGAGGAAGTTGTTAGAGCTTTGACATGCTATTAGGCCTTATATCAAATACAGGATAGGTAATGGGGTTGATACTTTTTTATGGCTAGATAACTGGCATCCGAAAGGTCCCCTTGCTGATTTATATTCCTCAAGGCTGATGTCTGTGACTGGGCTGCCTTTGGATTCAAAGGTTGCATTGATAGTGGTTGATGGAAATTGGAGGTGGCCGAACCCATTTGATATGGAAGTGGATCAGATTATTTGCGACATGCCAGATTACTGCCCGGATCCAGATAGGAACGATTTAGTTAGATGGACTGCGGATCCCAAAGGAATCTTTTCCTCACAATCTGCTTACCGCCTTTTCCAAGGTACTGCGGCTAAATGTGAATGGTCATCTATCGTATGGGGACCGTCTCATATTCCTGCTCATGCGTTTATCCTATGGCTGGCTATTCTTGGCAAGCTGTCCACGATAGATAGATTGGGAAGATTTGTAAATCTGGCCAATGTGTGTATCCTTTGCAAGATGTCTGGAGAATCTCATGATCATCTGTTATTTAGGTGTCCTTTTTCCAGTGAGGTCTGGAGCATTTCCAGGAATGGAAGAGGAATATTGAGTGGGCTTCTGGTAACTGGAGAGGAAAGAATGCCAGGTCTCTCTCTTTTAGACTCACGCTTGCTGCTGCAGTTTACTTCATTTGGCAAGAACGAAACCGAAGAACTTTTGATGAAGCCATGGAAGGACCCCTAATCATATTACTAACCTCATAATTGAAGATTTTTTTTTTTTTTTGGATTTCTAACTTTAAGAAAAGAGCTTCGGACTTTGAATGATTAAGAACTCCGTCCTTTGGAACTTCGGATTTTAAATGGAAAAGAACTTCAGATTTAAGAACTCCGGATTTTAAAGAACTCCGACATTTGTAGCTCCGGCCTTTACGAATAAAGAACTCCGGCTTTTAAGAACTTCGGATTTGTAGAAAAGAACTCCAGCTTTTGGGAACTTCAGTCTTTTTAGGAAAGAACTGCGTAAAAGAACTTCGGCTTATGAACTTTTGCTTTTATAAATAAAGAACTTCGGATTTTAAAGAACTTCGGATTTGTAGAAAAGAACTCCGGCTTTTGAACTCCGCCTTATTAAAAGAACTTTGCCTTTTACGAAAAAGAGCTCCGTCCTTTTGAAGAAAAAGCACTCCGTCCTTTTACGAAAAAGAGCTCCATCCTTTGATGAAAAAGCACTCCGTTTTTTTAAGAAAGAGCACTCCGTCCTTCTGATGAAAAAGCAATCCGTTCCTTTATGAAAGAGCACTCCGTCCGTTTGAAGAAAAAGCACTCCATCCGTTTAAGAAAAAGAGCTCCGGACTTTTGATGAAAAAGCACTCCGTCATTTTAAAGAAAAATCACTCCGGTTTTTAGTACTCCGGATTTTAAGGAAAGATCACTCCGGTTTTAGCACCCCGAATTTTAAAGAAAAGTCAGTCCGATTTTAGAGCTTCGGATTTTTAAGACAGATCAGTCCCATTTTAAGAACTCCGGATTTCAGAAAAGATCTCCGCCATTTGAAAAGAACTTCGGTTTTGGCACTCCGGCTTTGTTTTAAGAAAAGAACTCCGGCGCTGACAAAAGAGTTTTGGCTTTTTACGACCTTCTATTGATAGAGATCTCCGGTCCACTGTTTGAAAAAGAACTCCGGCTTTCTGTTTGATTAAGAACTTTGACCTACTGCTTAAAAGAGAACTCCGGCTTTCTGTTTGAAAAAGAAGTACGGCCCCGTATGCCGGGTTAAAGGCATTACCTCCCGTCCTGGGGAGCATAATGAGGGAATGGCATAAGACTTTTGGACTACGGCCCCGTATGCCGGGTTAAAGGCATTACCTCCCGCCTCGGGGAGTTATAATGAGGAATGACATAAGACTTTTGGACTACGGCCCCGTTTGCCGGGTTAAAGGCATTACCTACCGCCCCGGGGAGCATAATGAGGGGTTACGGCTTTCGGTTGTGGGATTTCACACAACCCGTCCTCGATGTTGTCCGGTCCCTAAAGATAATAAGAATTCTCAATGTTTTTATGGGTTTTCAGCAGACAAGACAAGAAGAAAAAGACTAAGGAAATTATGAACTAAAAGACATGATGATTTTCGTATGCTAAATTATATTCACTCATATATATATGTGTCTCTGTTCTTTATTTTCTGCATGTGAGTATTCTGCTGGGCTGCGTAGCTCACTCTTGTTATTTTCAGATGACAAAAGGCTCATGGAGGACGAAGTTGAGTAGAACATGCTGGTGTAGCCATTAGTCCGGTTGGCTGGAGCTGATTAAACGAAGAGCTTGTTTAATTATTTTGATATTTTTTGGAGACTTGTAAAATAATTCGCTGTTGAGAATCTATGGATGTTAGTCATGTTTCCATGATTCCTTTTGGATAAATGAAATTTATAATTCTAGCATGCATCTCAGGTTCAAGATTGAAAGTAAAATTTTTATATCCATTAATGTTATTAAGACCCGACGGCGATCTACATTAGATATAAGTGCGGGCCGTCATAGAGTGTGATCAGAGTTTTCAGGAGCTGAACGATCGCCTGACCACTGCTCCAGTATTGGTGATTCCAGAAGGATCAGGAAGATATGAGTTGTATTGCAACGCCTCTAAAGCGGGCTTGGGATGTGTACTAATACAGTTTGGTAGAGTTGTGGCTTATGGATCTAGGCAATTGAAAGTGCATGAGAAGAATTTTCCTACTCATGACCTCGAGCTTGCTGCTGTCATCTTTGCTTTGAAAATTTGGAGACATTATTTGTATGGTGAAAGGTTCCTTGTGTATTCGGATCATAAAAGTTTGAAGTCTCTGTTTTCGCAAAAGGAACTTAACATGAGATAAAGGAGATGGCTTGATTTCTTAAAAGATTATGACTGTGAAATACAGTACAAACCAGAAAAGGCTAACGTAGTTACGAACGCATTGAGTCGCCGATCGGGTTATGTGGCACACTTGCAGGTCAAGCAGATAAAGATGTTGGATTACCTAAAGCAATGTGATATCCAACATTATGCTAAAGGTAATAGAATGCTCATATCGTATCTTCAGATCCAACCGGAAGTAGTGAGTGAAATTAAAGAAAAGCAGGTGAAGGATCCGTTCCTAATGGATATTGTTAGTGATCTGAGTAAGAAGTCCCGAGCTAATTTTGACGTCTGGACAGATGGTGTGTTGAGGTTTAGAGACCGATTATGTGTACCAGAAGATAGAGGGTTGAAGAAGAAGATTTTGAAGGAGGCTCACCGGTCCCGGTATATGATCCACCCGGGGATGAATAAAATGTATCAGAATCTGAAGAAAACCTTCTGGTGGAGAAATATGAAGAGAGATATCATGGTTTATGTGGAGAGATACCTGGCATGTCAGCAACTGAAGGCTAAGAGGAGGAAGCCTTTTGGATTGTTACAGCCGATGCCTATTCCGAGCTGGAAATGGGAGGACATTGCCATGGATTTTGTATTGGGTTTACCGAGGACTCATAGGAATCATGACACCATTTGGGTTATAGTTGACCGGCTGACAAAGTCATCACATTTCTTGGCAATCAGAATGATGTATTCACGTGATAGATCAGCTCAACTATATGTGAACGAGATCGTGAGACTACATGGAATTCCTGCCTCCATTGTATCTAATAGAAATCCCCGTTTTGTCTCAAGGTTTTGGAAGAGTTTGCATAAGGAAATGGGGACTGAATTGAAATTCAATACTGTTTACCACCGTCAAATAGATGGCTAGTCGTAGCGTACTATCCAGATTCTTGAGGATATGTTAAGGGCTTCTGTACTGGAAATGAAGAGAACTTGGAATACTTACCTAGCGCTGGCAGAATTTGCTTATAATAACAGTTATCAGGCTAATATCGATATGGCACCCTTCGAGGCTCTGTATGGAAGAAAGTGTAAGTCGCCAATTCATTGGGAGGAGACCGGAGATAAAAGGATTTTGGGTCCCAAAATCATAAAAGAAATGGCTGAGAAAATCGAACTGATCTATGGTAACTTGAGGGTTGCTCAGAGCAGACAAAAAAGTTATATGAATAGAAGGAGGAAAGAATTAAGCTTTGAGTAGGAGATTTCGTCTTTCTGAAGGTCTCACCGTCCAAAGAAACATCACGGTTTGGAGTGAGAGGAAAATTGAAGCCACGATTTGTTGGCCCTTTTGAGATTTTAGAAAAGATCGGAGAAGTGGCATACAGATTAGCACTACCGCCAAGTTTGACCGAAGTGCATGACGTGTTCTATGTATCCATGCTCCAGAAGTATGTTTATGACCCTACTCACGTGATTGAGCTCGAACCCTTGGAAATCAACAAGGATCTATCCTATGTCGAGGAGCCACTACAAATCCTCGACCGGAAGGAGCAAAGGTTGCGTACGAAGACGGTTCCTCTTGTAAAGGTGCTATGGAGGAATCACTTACCTGAAGAAGCTACCTGGGAATGAGAAGAAGAAATCCAAAGCAAGCATCCTCACTTTTTTATTTAAGGTATGTAACTCTATCTAAATTTCGAGGACGAAATTTTTTTTATAGGGGAGAATTGTGAGATCCCGAAATCAAAAAAAAAAAAAAGAGAGAACTTAAAATCGTAATAAAATATTAAAGCCAAGAGTATATTTTTGCTTTCGACTTAAACCAGAAGAAGATTGAAATCCAGAGTAAAAATGTAAAAAATGAAATCCATAGGCCAGAGTGGCCTTATAGCTTTCAAATACAGGAGTGGCCTTATGCCACTTAAAACCGAAGTAGTTTGCGCCACAGAAGGCCGAACTGCTTGAAGTCCGAAATAGATAAAGTTGACCGAAACTTGGGAGGTTGACCGGCTTTTAGAGGTTGACCGACTTTAGAATATTGATCGGCTTGAGTAAGGGTTGGCCAAAAATTGTGATGTTGACCGGATGTTGACCAACGTAAAAATGTTGATCGACCAAAGAGTTGACCGGCCTTGAGAAAGGTTGACCGGTCTTGGATATAAGAAGTAAGAAGATGACCAACCCTAAGCACTGACCAAAGAGTTGACCAAAATAAATTAAGGGCAACTAAAGACTAGAACTAACTTTACTAATTAGTTAGAACCCAACTAGACCCTAACTAAATGAATTAAGTGAACCGCCTCGTTGACTGTCTGAGAAGAAGTACCAAAGTAAGAAACTTAGACTACTTACTCCCACCTAACGTCTAAGAAGAAGTACCAAAGTAAGTAACTTAGACTACTTACTCCCACCTAACATCTGAGAAGAAGTACCAAGTTGGTAGCTTACCCCGACTTACTCCACCTAACCCCTCCTCTATATATACTCAGCTTCGATCGAGGAAGCAAGTAGGAGCACCGGCAAAAAGAAAAAGTAAAGGAATAGAGAGGGAAAGAAAGCTTCAAGTCTGTAAGGGTGAGCGGACGATGGTCAAGCAAGTGTACCCCCTGCCTTTATGTTCATGGTTTAAAGGAAGTGTACACTCTGTTTTTAACTTTAGAATATTACAAGTATACTTCGGATGATCACTCATTTTAAGTTCGCCCAGCCTTTAAAGTTCATGCTTTGAAAATACACTTCCGTCCCCAAAGTTCCAGCTTTAAAAACTACCAGTTTTCCCTTCCGATTTTGGTTAAACACATGCCGTTTTAAATACTGTTTGATAAGTTATATTCTGGTTTGAGTTCCTGCTTTCTGCCTTCTGTCCTCTACTTTCTGCTAAACTCATGTTTAAATTGGAGTACATGAAAATGAACAAAAGTAGACCGGCTTGTATGTCACTTGCATATTAATTTGAAACCGGCCAAGAATAATTGAAATCGGCCTTGATTGAAACCGGCATTTGTATTAGAATTTTGAAACCGGCATTTGCATTATAATTGAAACCAGCCTTGTAATTTTGAAACCGGCATTTGCATTGTGATTTTAAAACTGGCCTTTGCATTGTAATTTCGAAACCGGCATTGGTATCGAAAATTTGAAACCAGCCTTAATTTGATACCGGTTTAAGAAAATATTGAAACCGGCCTTGCATATCAGTTTGAAACTGGCCTTACATATTAATTTGAAACCGGCCAAGAATAATTGAAATCGGCCTTGTATTTATAATCTCGAAACCGGCCAAGAATAATTGAAATCGGCCTTATATCATAATTGAAACCGGCACGGGTATTGTAAATTTGAAACTGGCTTTGTAATGTGATTCTGAAACCGGGTTGTGGTATGGCCATCTGGAATGAACAAAGAATATGTGAACCGGTTTTATGATAAAACAAAAAAGTTCAGACCTTAACATTGGGAGACAAGGTTCTCTGGCATGCCTTAGGACCTTAAGGTGATAATTGAGGATAACCAAAGGGAGAGCTGTCCTCGAGGCTTTGTACAAGAAGGTAGTAATAGCCATCCTCGAGGCTTTGTACAATGAGGAAGTGAGAGCCGTCATCAGGGCTTTGTACAAGGAGGAAATGAGAGCCGTCCTCGAGGCTTTTTACAAGGAGGAAATGAGAGCCGTCATCGGGGCTTTGTACAAGGAGGTATTGCCATGATTGTGAGGAGATGTGAACAATCTATCCTCGATTAAAGCCCCCTTCCATTAAGCAATAAATAAAATAAGCTATATTGTGACCGGCCTTGTTTTATGCTTAAATATTATCTGTTTCGACTTTCTAATTAGCTTTGTATAGTACGACCAAATACAACCGTATGATATATATATATATGATGCATGATTTCCTGCACTAACCGTTCTAAGTGTTCTGTATGATTCCGACCAAATGATATTCTGTATATGTATCTGTAACAGTTGACAACACGAACGTTTTGTGGAAAATCTGCATGTACCTTGTTGAGCTCCGGCTCAATGTTTTCTATTTTCCTCCCCCTTCAGATGAAAATTTAGACCTTGTGCCTGACGAGACGGAGTAACTAGAGCCTATCTGAAGGGTTTGTAAGGATTCAGAAGCACACCTCTTGGACGATCGCCACGAAGGAGCAATTAATGTAATGATCTGTTAGAATTGATAAACTTTTGTGATTAGATGTTCATGGCTATATGTATTCCAAAATGAATTTTTATGGGAATCAATATGAATGCTTCAGCAGGATATTAGATTGACTTCCGCTATATGTTCATGACTAGAATGTCTGAGTCCTAGATGACATTTGTGATCCTATGATTTGGAAGGCACGATCGGCTCGGATTGGACCACCGAATTTGGTATCAGTTCCAGGAGATCGTTGGCAGAATACAAAAAAAAATCCGTTCCATCGCATACAAAGCGCCAATGACGGCTCTCACTTCCTCCTTGTACAAAGCCCAAGGACGGCTCCCTTTCGTTTTCTTCGATTACCACCATAATATTCTATGGCATGTCGGAGAACTTTATCTCCTAGTGCTAAAGTCTGATCTTATTTATCTTATCATAAGACCGGTTCACTTCTTATTTAGTCCACATTCAAGACGGGTACTAAACTTTCGGTCGTCATATTACAAAGTCAAATTTCGAGTTCATTTTTCTTATTCCGGTCGAGTATAAAGACTTTCAATTGATATGAAACCGGTTTCAAATCCATAAATCTTGTTCCGGTCAATAATTATGACTTAAGGCTAGTTTACTTTTTTATTTTTAAACAATTCAAGTTTAATAAGGAGTTAGTAGAAAACAAAAAGCAAAAAGCAGCAATCATGAATTTACCATGAAATTATATTTTTGGTCCGATCGTAAAGCAAGCATGATGTCAGAGATGCACCTTATCAAGTAGGAATTAAAACGGCAAGTTTAATATACCATGTGTTGAAGTATTAGAACACTCGTAATTTTTCTTTACTGCAGGGACTTGAAAGTGGAGGAAAAATACGAGTTTAAAAGGAAAGGTATGCTTGCATTAAAACATTACTTCAATTTAAGCTTGAAAAACGGGGGTACATTTGCCTGACTGTTGACCGCTCATTCCGACTAACTTGAAGCTTTTCTCCTTCTTCACTCCTTACCTTCCTTCCTTGCCAGGAATTTTCACACCTGTCCCTCAATTGGAGCTCCATATATAAAAAGAAGGGATTTGGTAGAGTAAGTGGGGTGGGTTACCTACTTAGTACTTTCCTTCAGGGTTAGGTGGGAGTGAGTGGGGTAAGTTACCTTCTTGGTACTTTCATCTAGAAGGTCAACGGAGTAGTTGACTTGATCTGATTAGATTGGGATCTAGTTAGGATCTAATAACAAAGTTGCCCATTGTCTTCTAAATTCGGTAGTCAATTCTAGCCAGTCAATATTTTCTTCAAAGTCGGTCAACCTTTCTATTGGTCAACGTTTTCGATTAATATTTCTTACTCTAATCCGGCCAACTTTTACTCAAAACCGGCCAACGTCTCTCTTTCTTATCCAAGGTTGGTCAATATTTCAAAAAAATCGGTTAACCTTTCGGTCAACCTTCCGATTAACGTCTTGACGCCGGTCAACGTCTTAACGCCGGTCAATATTTTGACGATAGTTAATATCTCGACGTTGGTCAATATTTTGACGCCGGTCAATATCATGACATCGGTCAACATTTGATTACCATTATTTTCAGTCTACCAGTGGTGTAAAGTCATTCTGGTTTAAGTCGAAATCAAAACACTTCGGTTTTTAAGTAGTAATATTTTACTTTGATTTCGGAACCTCACAATTCTCCCCTACTTAAAAAAATTTCATCCCTAAAATTTTAATAAAGTTACATACCTTAAGCAAACAAGTGGGGATACTTGCTTCAGATTTCTTCTTCTCGTTCCCCGGTAGCTTTCTCAAGTGAGTGATTTCTCCAGAGTACTTTCACCAGAAGAACTGTCCTTGTACGCAACTTTTGCTCCTTCCGGTCGAGACTTTACAGTGGTTCCTCGAGTAGGATAAATCCTTGTTGATTTCCAAGGGTTCGAATTCAATTATATGTGTAGGATTATAAACATACTTACGGAGCATGGATACGTGGAACACGTTATGCACTTTTGTCAAACTTGACGGTAGTGCTAATTTGTAAGCCACTTCTCCAATCTTTTCTAGAATCTCAAAAGGACAAATAAATCATGGCTTTAGTTTTCCCTTTACTCCAAACCGTAATATTGTCTTGGACGGTGAGACTTTTAGAAAAATAAAATCTCTTATCTCAAAGCTCAATTCTGTCCTCCTTTTATCCACATAGCTTTTCTGTCTGCTTTGAGCGATCCTCAAATTGCTATGGATCAGTTTTATTTTCTCAGACGTTTCATTTAAGATCTCTGAACCCAAAATCCTTCTATCTCTGATTTTTTCCAAGTAAATCGGCGACCTATATTTCCTTCCATATAGAGCCTCAAAAGGCACCATGTGACGGAACGGATTATTCTCCATTGAATAACCTCCGTCAATGTCTAAACACACCCTAGAGCCCATAATTAACCTATAGACTCTACAGAAAATCCGGCAGAGTTTCCTCTGCAACTGGACGAAAAACAAAATATACAACCTGTTTAAATATAATCCTGCACAAGCACACATCTATCAAAGGCTTAACTCAAAGCCTACAACACGCCACACAGGATCACAACACTGCCATATCATCCATGGCTCCAATACAGTACACAACCTACTATATTGGATCTAGAGAGATGCCATCTAAATGAAACCAAACTCAAAACATATATATACAGACGCGGAAGCATAACTACATCATCATAAATGCGGAAACATAACAAAACCATAAAACAATAACAATAATGAGCCACACCCAACTCTAAGTGGCTGCTCAAAATCTGGTCCAACTCTATGTCCCAATCTTCTGATCACACGCCGTCCAGCCAATCACATCAAGCAAGCCTCTCCTTGCTCTAACCAATCCAGCGTCAGCTAAGTGTTCTCATCTGAAAAAGAGACAACAACAGCAAGAGTGAGCCAACAGCTCAGCAAACGTAATCATAAACACCCCTCCAAGACATGAACAAGGACTGAAACGGGAGGGAATACATACTCTCCAAAATCAGGGAACAGGAACAACTGGAATCACTTGATTCCTACCATTCTCACGATTACACTGATTGGTTATCATTTGGATTCACAAGATTCTCACGGTTCTCATTACAGTTTCACGGTTCTATCTTGAATCACTTGATTCACGGGTTCATCGATTGGACATTATTCATTTTCATTATTATATCATCTTTACGGACCCCGACTAGTAGACCGTACTAGCCAACGATGCGAGAGAACGAGGACAGGAATGTGTTCGCTACACATTCTAAAGCCATGACTACTATTTTCGGTCGGTAGCACACGACCCTCGGTTGCATCCATGCAACAATCATCTCAGACGACTACATCTCAATATGTAGCGTCGACACACCCCACACCCCTGGGGTCCAGGGCAATCCTCGTTCTTCCATAGTAGTTTCCTAAAGCGTACCACAGACATCACCCGCTCACACGAGCGGCCGGAATACGTGGCCAAGTATCCCTCGGGTTCCCACCACGATGGACATGGTACACTAAAGAATTCTACCCATATGACTCAGGGTCCTAGTTTCAGGGTTAGGTTCGACACTTGGAGAGGGTAATCCACATTTGCCATACAATCACATCTCGGGAAATCTCATTCCCATCACAATCATCTCCAACCGGAAGATTACATCATCAATCACATCTCCATCCAGGAGATTATATCATCATAAGCACAATGTGGACTCCCTTCCATTCACATCACGATTCTCAATATCCAATGGGACTCAGTTCCCTTAGTCACAATCGGTGGGACTCAATTCCCTAAATCCACAACCAATCGTTCCAAATCCACAAGAGAGACTAGATTTCATACCTCGGATGATCACATGTCATTTTGGAACCTCCGGGACTCATTCCCTTGCCTCTAGCACATGGATTCATATTCGGGTTCTTACTTTTACGTTTAATCAGTTAAACGTAAAAGTAATTAGGATTATGATCACATATCACTTTACATTTCTCATTTCGTCTTGGGTGAATATTATCGGATTTCTCTTTGAACACCCGGACGCCGTACATGGTTCGATACTTGGAAAATCGGACGTCCGGGGGATTCATACGCACAATTCTTACACGATATTTCACATTCGGGTTCGATTTATCTTATCACGATGATGGAAGCATGGCACTTTCCCTTTAATTGCGGATAAACAATTACAGGATTATTTCAAAACTCCCGGATGCCGAGCGGGTCAAATCTTGCAAGATTCGGCCTCCGGCCGATATATACACACAATTGGGATACGGGTATTCATAATCTAGGATCATTTCATCAATTCACGAAGGTGGCAACGCGCAAAATCCACCTTCGGTCTCGGGTGAACAGTAACAGCGCCCTTTAACGGGTTCGGACGCCGCGAACGGGTCCAAACGTGCAAGATCGGACCCGCGGCCGACATATATACATCATTGGGACGTGGGCATTCCAATTTTGAGGTCAATTTCATGATACGAGGCCGGGAAACGGGAAACCCCCAAAATCCCGTAGGTTAGGGTTTCGGTAAAACCCACCCGGGCGAATCGGACAACTAACTACATTTTCTTGGACCTCAAGGCATGGGTTTCATGATTCTAACATTCCCCGTGGGTATCGACACAAAATACCCAATGAAAATACACAAAACATCGAAAGAGAACGAGAAGTGGATATGAGAACACTTGCCTCGGCGCGTGCTTTCACCTTTATACCTGGCTCTCGGCGGAATCGGACTCCGGGCTCGATCTCCTTCTTATCTCTTCGGTCGCGCCCCTCTCTCTCTCCTCCAAACCCTCGGTCGTGCGAAAAATGGCGAGGAGAAGTCGCTCGCGACTTATATCTGCGCCGGCCGCTCGGCGCCCCTCGCGGGCCGGCGAGGCCGAGCCACGGGCGGTTACGCTATCGGCTCGGCCGTGGCTCGAGCGCCCAGCAGCGCAAGCTTCTTGTGAACTTTCAGCAGCCGGACCGAATGATTTTCCCGATTTTTCTTTCGATACCAAACCTTAATCATCCCATAAGATTAGTATTGATCATTAATATACTAATCACCTCATAATTGTCGGGTTCACAAATCCGGAACCTCACAACTCTCCCCCACTTATAAAATTTCATCCCCGAAATTTCACGAGCCTCGAACTCCCAAATCTGAGGTGAACTTCTCAAAGACTTAAATCATTCCTCGGACAATGCCTATCTTAGAACCTCAAGCATTGGAATCGTCCTAGTTCTTGTCATAAAACAAATCCTCAATCATTGAATTACGGCACAATCATAACAATCGCCCGAAAAGTTGATAAGATTTTCGATTCTTGCCCAGATCTCAAAATTCCGATCACTTAGTAACCTCAATATCCCGTTGGCATATCAACAAGCCAACTGACCAAAACCGAATACGATTCTATCTTCCAGCAAGATCACGACATTTTCTCACCCAATCAATTGGACTTACCAAATGATTCATCTTGACATCTTCTATGAAACTTCAAAGACATACAAGTCCAATACTCGCATGACATCAATTTCCAACACACTGATGCCTTATTCGCAAGGAAGACACCGATGTTCGCTTTCTCAACCTTTAAACAAATCTGACCACATGCAAGGCCATATGATCATCTTCCTATCTCCGAAGACAATACTCCTGAGTTTTCAAAAGAAAACCTCAATGGCCAATTTCCGACATACACGTGGGGGTAACACTAATCCTGAACTCCTCCCCCACTTATCTCAAGGGTATTACATTCCACGAGAACTCACAGGACCCGTTAGGGGTCAACCCAAAGGTCACGAACGCCAGTCACCCTATCCGGTTAGATTCAAGATGACTGCACAGTTCCACAACACAAATCGGTCTCCTCAACCAGCCACGCTCAGGATCCTAAGTCCTCAAAATCATGCAATCACTAAGCCACAAGCTTAGGAAGACATTTTTTCAACTAAATTCGCATTCCTTTCTCACCGGAACATGCGAATTACCAACCATCCATAATCCACGACTTAATCCTTAAGCAATTGCACACACCATCGATATCTTCGATTTCCTCAATGAAGCTGCCCCAAATGGACCCAGATATGGCCAAAAGATCAACCCATAAAACTTCATGAAACGCCGATGAATCAACAAAACCCAAACGACGTTTCCTGAACTTTACAGTGACCGTATCCTTGACCTGGATACCGTTGGGGCTACAACTCCTATTGATCCACAACTGTCTCATTACGGAGCCAGATCGATCTTAGAATTCATCAAGTCTTCACGACAGCCCACGGACTATGTCTATCCATCCCTAAGATCTGATCATCCAATTATTAAGCCTCTAAACATTTAGACATTCGTGAACCACCTTATTGGTCCATCTATTTACCTCGAATGTTTTGAAGTATTCGACCATGACACCAAGACCGATACTTCCATGGCCCTACTTAAGATTCTCAACGGTTAGCATCGATTCGATATGACCCCGAATTACCGATCATAAGATAACTCGACCGAATCTTCCCTTTCGATAACATCCTCGATCAATTGATTTACAAGAAAGACAATATCAATTTCTTGATACCTTGATCAATTTAAACTCATGTTTCAAATCCCACAACCTGATTGTCGGATGTTATCTTTTACCATATTAGCACTGCAGTTACCCCCGAACAACTATTAAATTCAGGTTGAGACTTAATACTTTAACTATTTCAAGTGCATACCCACAATCGCACAATCCGATCACAAGGCACAATAGGTTTACCAACCCAATTCAGATTGACCTGATAACTTACTGACCGAAATCTATAAACGTCACGCCAAGTTTGCACCACAGGACGATTCGAGTTAACCGAACAGATCGTATCCACGAACTCCAAAAATATCACAACCGTGACACCACTTGCAACGAACTTAGATCCTTAATCCTTGGAATCACAAAACCATAAACATCATCGGGGTCTCCAAGACGCAAGTGCTGTGACATCACGATTAAGAAATTTCATCTCCCAACTCGGCAATCCACATATTTCTGCATGCACCATCACCGCCGAACTCTGATCCTACGGTGCTGGATTTCCTCATTCCAAGATCAGAGGATACAACCATTCTCAATCCAACACCCGTACTATCTATAACTTAGATCCTAGTTTCAAAATCTCTTCAGAAAGGCATTCGTCCAAGATTCATCCGTGACTAGCTGCTGCCATATTTCCTTTCGCCTTTCTGAATACTAGGTCGCTCTTGACATTACCGCCAAGCCTAGATCCTCCCAATTACACAATCTCAACCACAATCCCAACATGGGTTTGGAATCCTCAAAACAACATCAGATCGCAATATTAAACCCAAGAAGCTCTCCTCCTGCCACGACAGGCGACATTAACACTTGGGTTCATATCATAGGATCCGGATATAAACACTGACCCTTATCACTGCCTGTCCGTGACTAAAGGCACCCTTAAATCTCATGATCGGACTATCCACTATTGAGACACGCTCCCAAGAGTCTCATCGATATAAAATCAATTCAAGAAGCTGCTATAATGCATGGGACCATATTTCTTAATCCTCGAGACCCAAGATCTTTCTCACGTCAACCACCCGAGGTCGACTCTCTTTCTACCCATCACGGGGCAGCACGCCATGTCTTCTATCAGACATGAGGTTACCGCAATGATATCTTAAACCTCAAAATCCACATCTCAATCTCCAAAAGGATCTGGATTGTTAAGAAGTCCAGACACTTCATGAATTTCCAACCTAGAGCTTCATATGCTCGATCTTAACTCCACCCAATTCATCACGCTCTCTAGGTCGACTTGGCAACCCTTCAAAGCAAAATACCAATCCAAGGACCTCAACCGAGAACCGATCAAACTTAAACCTTAGACCGAGATTAATTACCCAAGGCCTCGAATCAACCTTGATCAGTCCAAGGTCCCAATTGATACTAGTCAAATTCGATTACTTAAGTGTCTCAACACACCATTCTTTCTCTCAACCTACAGTCGGCAACCCAATACTAGTAGTCCCCATTCAGGAGCCGCTACTAATATTTTCTTGAAACCGAAGCAATTCGGATCAAGCCACTCCTAGAACACAAGCTAGGACGTGTAGGCTAGCCATCCGAATTAAATTGTCGCTTCTAACTTAGTGCTAGTCTAAGTTCTGGGACTGGGGTAACCAAAACTACCCGGACTAACTCAGTTCTCACAGGCCTTCATTCGCGAAAATGATCAATCTTAATCAATCCTAAGCTTCCGCATATGATTCAGATCAAACCTAGGCATCTCTCTTATTCTCTGATACCAACTGTGACGGAACGGATTATTCTCCATTGAATAACCTCCGTCAATGTCTAAACACACCCTAGAGCCCATAATTAACCTATAGACTCTACAGAAAATCCAGTAGAGTTTCCTCTGCAACTGGACGAAAACCAAAATATACAACCTGTTTAAATATAATCCTGCACAAGCACACATCTATCAAAGGCTTAACTCAAAGCCTACAACACGCCACACAGGATCACAACACTGCCATATCATCCATGGCTCCAATACAGTATACAACCTACTATATTGGATCTAGAGAGATGCCATCTAAATGAAACCAAACTCAAAACATATATATACAGACGCGGAAGCATAACTACATCATCATAAATGCGGAAACATAACAAAACCATAAAACAATAACAATAATGAGCCACGCCCAACTCTAAGTGGCTGCTCAAAATCTGGTCCAACTCTATGTCCCAATCTTCTGATCACACGCCGTCCAGCCAATCACATCAAGCAAGCCTCTCCTTGCTCTAACCAATCCAGCGTCAGCTAAGTGTTCTCATCTGAAAAAGAGACAACAACAGCAAGAGTGAGCCAACAGCTCAGCAAACGTAATCATAAACACCCCTCCAAGACATGAACAAGGACGGAAACGGGAGGGAATACATACTCTCCAAAATCAGGGAACAGGAACAACTGGAATCACTTGATTCCTACCATTCTCACGATTACACTTATTGGTCATCATTTGGATTCACAAGATTCTCACGGTTCTCATTACAGTTTCACGGTTCTATCTTGAATCACTTGATTCACGGGTTCATCGATTGGACATTATTCATTTTCATTATTATATCATCTTTGCAGACCCCGACTAGTAGACCGTACTAGCCAACGATGCGAGAGAACGAGGATAGGAATGTGTTCGCTACACATTCTAAAGCCACGGCTACTATTTTCGGTCGGTAGCACACGACCCTCGCTTGCATCCATGCAACAATCATCTCAGACGACTACATCTCAATATGTAGCGTCGACACACCCCACACCCCCGGGGTCCAGGGCAATCCTCGTTCTTCCACAGTAGTTTCCTAAAGCGTACCCACAGACATCACCCGCTCACACGGCGGCCGGAATACGTGGCCAAGTATCCCTCGGGTTCCCACCACGATGGACATGGTACACTAAAGAATTCTATCCATATGACTCAGGGTCCTAGTTTCAGGGTTAGGTTCGACACTTGGAGAGGGTAATCCACATTTGCCATACAATCACATCTCGGGAAATCTCATTCCCATCACAATCATCTCCAACCGGGAGATTACATCATCAATCACATCTCCATCCAGGAGATTACATCATCATAAGCACAATGTGGACTCCCTTCCATTCACGTCACGATTCTCAATGTCCAATGGGACTCAATTCCCTTAGTCACAATCGGTGGGACTCAATTCCCTAAATCCACAACCAATCGTTCCAAATCCACAAGAGAGACTAGATTTCATACCTCGGATGATCACATGTCATTTTGGAACCTCCGGGACTCATTCCCTTGCCTCCAGCACACGGATTCATATTCGGGTTCTTACTTTTACATTTAATCAGTTAAACGTTACTTTCATTAGAATTATGATCACATATCACTTTACATTTCTCATTTCGTCTTGGGTGAACATTATCGGATTTCTCTTTGAACACCCGGACGCCGTACATGGTTCGATACTTGGAAAATCGGACGTCCGGTGGATTCGTACGCACAATTCTTACACGATATTTCACATTCGGGTTCAATTTATATACTGCAACGCGACTTATATACTGCGCCGGCCGCTCGAGCGGCCATCGAGCGGCCATCGAGCCCGAGGCCACGGCGGTTACGCTTTGCCCGAAGCGCAAGCTCTTGCGGGCTCCAAGCGGCCGGACCGAATGATTTTCCCGATTTTTCTTTCGATACCAAACCTTAATCATCCCATAAGATTAGTATTGATCATTAATATACTAATCACCTCATAATTGTCGGGTTCACAAATCCGGAACCTCACATGCCATACCGATACTAGCCTGATAACTGTTATTATGAGCAATTCTGCCAGTGCCAGGTAGGTATCTCAAGTGCCTTTCATTTCTAATACAGAAGCCCTCAATATATCCTTAAGAATCTGTATAGTTTGCTCAGACTGGCAGTTTGTTTGAGAGTGATTAGCAGTACTAAATTTCAGTTCAATCCCTAATTCTTTATGCAAACTTTTCCAAAACCTTGAGACAAAATGGAGTTCCCTACCAGATACAATGGAGGCAGGAATTCCATATAGTCTCACGATCTCATTCACATACAGTTGAGCCAGCTTATCACGTGAATTGGTCATCCTGATTGCCAAGAAGTGGGCTGACTTTGTTAGCCGGACAACTATAACCCAAACGGCATCGTGATTTCTAGGAGTCCTAGGCAGACCAGATACAGAATCCATAGCAATATTTTTCCATTTCTAGCTCAAGATCGGCATTGGCTATAAAAACCCAGAAGGTTTTCCCCTTTTCGCCTTCAGTTGCTGACACACGAGACATTTTTTCACATAGGCAAGGATGTCTCTCTTCATGTTCCTCCACCAGAAAGTTTTCTTCAAGTCTTGATATATTTTATTTACTCTAGGGTGGATGGTATATCTAGACTGATGGGCCTCCCTTAGAATCTTTTATTTTAACTCCTTATCATCTGGCACATATAATCGGTCTCTAAACCTCAATGCCCCGTCCGTTCGGATACTGAATTCAACTCGGGACTCCTTACTCAAATCATTTACAATTTCTGCAAGGAATGGATCATTAACCTGCTTTTCTCTTACTTCACTAATAATCGCGGGTTGGATCTGAAGGTAAGATAATAGCATCCTATTGCCCTTAGCATATCTCCAGACATCATATTACTTTAGATAGCCTAATAATTTCATTTGCTTGATTTGTAATTGTGCCACAATTCCCGACCATCAACTTAATGTATCTGCAACCACATTAGCCTTTCCAAGCTTATACTGTATCTCACAGTCGTAATTTTTTAAGAAATCAAGCCACCTCTTTTCCCTCATGTTAAGCTTCTTTTTAGGAAAACAGATACTTGAGGCTTTTGTGATCAAAATACACAATAAATTTTTTACCATATAGGTAATGCCTCTAAATTTCTAAGGCAAACACCATAGCAGCTAATTCTAGATCATGGATAGGGTAGTTCTTTTCATGCACCTTAAGTTGTCTAGACCTGTAGGCTACCACTCTACCATGCTACATTAATACACATCCGAAGCCTGCCTGAGAGGCGTCATAGTACACCTTATAGCCTTCTAATCCTTCTAGAATCACCAATACTGGAGTAGTAGTCAGGCAATCCTTTAGCTCCTGAAAGCTCTGATCACACTCCTCGATCCATTCGAATTTAACTTCCTTTTTTAGTAATCGAGTCAAGGGCATAGCAATCTGTGAAAAGTTTTCCACAAATCGCCGGTAGGAGCCCACCATGCCCAAAAAGCTTCTAGCCTCGGTTACAGAAGTCGGCCTATTCCAATTAGTAGTAGCCTCTACTTTCTTTGGATCCACAGAAATGCCACCATCGAAAATTATGTGTCCCAAGAACATCACCTTTTCTAGCCAGAATTCACATTTTTCCAACTTATTATACAGCTTTTTCTTACGGAGCACTTGAAATGCTATCCTTAGATGAGTTTCATGCTCCTCATAGTTCTTTGAATAGATTAGAATATCGTTAATAAAAACCATCACAAATTTATCTAGATATTGCCTGAACACTCTATTCATTAGATCCATAAAGGCATCAGGGGCGTTTGTAAGGCCAAAGGGCATAATGAGGAACTCATAGTGCTTGTATTTCATCCGAAAGGAGTTTTGGTCATGTCCTCTAGCTTAATCCTCAACTGATGATAACCGGACCTTAAATCAATCTTCGAGAACACCCGAGATCCTTACAATTTATCAAACAAGTCTTCAATATGCGGCAGAGGATATTTATTTTTTATCGTGATTTTGTTCAATTCACGATAATCAACACAAAGCCGCAATGACCCATCTTTCTTCCTTACAAACAACACTGGTGCTCCCTAAGGAGATATACTCGGCCTGATAAAATTCTTATCTAACAGCTCCTGTAATTGTATTCTTAGCTCTTTTAACTCAGTAGGGGCCATTCTATCAGGGGCCTTAGAGACTGGACTGACGCCGGAAATGATAGAGATCTCAAACTCAATCTCTCAATGCGAAGACAATCCAAGCAACTCCTCAGGAAATACATCCTCAAAATCGTGGACGATAAAAATGACCTTAGCCGGCACCTTATGACTTCCAGTGGTGTAGGCATAAGCCAAGTAAGCTTTACATCCTCTTCTCACCAGATGTTTGGCATGAAAGGCAAAGATCAACACCGGCATCTCTTTCTTCCTAATGCCTTGGAAGGAGAAGGTTTCCATCCTGGGATATTAAAATAAACCCTGTTCATAAAACAATCAATGGTGGTATGGTTTTTAGCCAGCCAATCCATTCCCAGAATTACGTCAAAACCTCCCATGTTTAGTAACACCAAATTCACAATTAAACACTGCCCATCTACTTTCACTATGCATCGAGGATATACAACATCAGTAATTTCAGGGAATCCAGTAGGGGTACATACAGACAATTCATATTCCAATATGTAAGGGGTAGTGGCAATAAGGCATGCAAATTATGGAGAAACAAAAGAGTGGGTAGATCCTGAGTCAAATAAGATAGAGGCAGGTACTCCACAAACAGAAAGAGTATCTTCCACGACATTTGGAGATGCCTTCGGTTCTTAGATAGTCACTACAAAGTCCTTAGCCGGAATAGTAGGCTTTCTCCTCTCTAGTTTTGGGCAATCCTTGATCAGGTGGCCTTACTGTCTGCATTTGAAACAAGCTACTGTCATCCGATGACACACCTACCCCAGATGCATCCTCTCACAGGTGGTGCAGTGTGCAGCTGACATCCTCGAATCAACCATCGACTAAGCCGACAAAAGACCCTTTCCTTTCTCAGTCGTCCTTGCCTTTTTAGATGACCCAAACGATCTCCTAGCAGATCCACCACTAACACCTGCCCGGCTAGCTGCCCTCTTCGCATAGAATTTCTCAATCTCCACCTCTTGTTCGTAAATGACTACCCTGTCCAATATGTCGGCATACGTCTCAAGCTTTAATGTGAACAATTGTTTCTGGATATCATCCCCCAGTCCTTTGCGAAACTTCTTCGTCTTTCTTAATTCATCTTCTACATAATAAGCGAGAATAGGGATAGCTCAATAAATTTAGCATCGTACTCAGTCACCGACATACTCCCTTGCCTTAATATCATGAATTCCATCTCCTTTTGATCCTAGAGACTGGATGGAAAGTATTTCTCCAGAAAAGCTTCTTCGAATATATCCCAAGTGATCATCTTGTCAGGTATTCCTAGCGCTCTCTTCCTCATACCCCACGAACTGTCCGCTCACCTTCCAACTTATACACGACAAAGTTGACCTTCTCCTGATTCATACACCCAATTACTGCAAATATTTTCTTCATTCTCTTTAGCCATATATCAGCTTCTGCTAGATTGGACTTTCCCAAAAAGCCCGATGCTCGCTTCGCCATGAACCGATCATATGTGGTTGGAGTCAGGATGGCCGAAGCTGACTCGGTTACAGGGACCGGAGCCATGTGCCTGTGCTCGACAAACTCCACTACATTGGTCATTCTTTCCAATAAGTCTATATAGGCAGCCTCCCGATCATGGGGTGTATTACGGCCATTCCTTCTTCCTCTTCCACTAGCCATCTTAAAATCAAAAAAGGCACGATATTATAATCCGAAAAAGTATCCATCAGCCCATTAAAATTGAACTTAGGCTAGGTTTCAAACTTCCTTAGGACACTAGTTGCCTCAATTACCTTGGCCTACTTTTTACAGAAATTCAGTACGAGGATTCAAACCTATACTTCCGTATTTTCAATTGATCAATTTCTAAGGCATCTTATCTCTTTGATACCAATTGTGACAGAACGGATTTTTTTTTCCATTCCGCCAATGACCTCTCGGGACTAACACTAAGGTGTCAGTGGTCTAGTCCGGGCCGGTCATGCCTACCAATACAAGATCACAGATGCCATCTAGGATCCATACACGATATCCAGAAAATATGTAACGGAAGCCAATCTATTAACCTACCGAAGTGTTTATATTCACACCCATAAAACTCATTTTTTTGCATACATAATTATAAAAGTCCCATTGCAAAAATACATATATTTTGACCGAATTATTACAAAAAAGCTGTTTCTTCCAAGTAACTCCAAAATATGCTTCCCAGTCCTTAAAATCATTCAGACGGAGCTCTGGTCACTCCATCTCATCAGGCACAAACTCTATTGTCTCATCTAGAAGAAAAAAAAAGAAAACAATGAGTCGGAGATCAACAAGGTACATGTAGATCTTTCATAAAGTGCTTATACTGTAAGGCAGATACAGATACATGTGCAGCATGAATATTATAAAACAGCAGTTGACCGAACAATTACATAAACAGCATGAATTTTATAAAACAACAATTAACCAGACAATTACGTAAATAGCATGAATATTATAAAACAACAGTTGACCGGACAATTACATAAACAACATGAATATTATAAAACAACAATTGACCGGATCATGGCAATTACATAATGCAAAGAGGTCAGGAAGGTCGGAGCAGTCAAATTTTGGAAATCGGAATAGAAAAATAGAGTCGGTCATATTATAAAAAGTTTTCTTTTCTTTTATTTTTAGCGGTAAAGGACATCGCTAGTGGAGGGGGCAGTAATTGAGAATAGATTGTGCACATCTCCTCACAATCACGGCAATACCTCCTTGTACAAAGCCCCGAAGACGGCTCTCTTTCCTCCTTGTACAAAGAACTGAGGACGGCTCTCACTTCCTCCTTGTACAAAACCCCAAGGATGGCTCCCTTATCCTCGATTACCACCATAATGTTCTAGGGCACGCCCAAAAACTTTATCTCCCAGTGCTAAAGTCCGATCTTATTTATCTTGTCATAAGGCCAGTTCACTTCTTCTTTAGTCCACATTCCGGACGGGCACAAAACTTTCGGTCATTGTATTACAAAGTCAAATTTCGAGTTCATTTGTCTTATTCCGGTCAAGTATAAAGACTTTCAGTTGACATGAAATCAGTTTCAAATCCATAAATCTCGTTCCGGTTAACAATTATGACTCAAAGCCGGTTTACTTTTTTATTTTTATACAATTCAAGTTTAATCATGAATTGAGCAGAAAACGGAAAGCAAAAAGCAGCAAGCATGAATTTACCATGAAATTATATTTTTAGTCCGATCGTAAAGCAAGTATGATGTTAGAGATGCAGCTTATCAAATAGGAATTGAAACGGCAAGTTTAATATACCATGTGCTGAAGTATTAGAACACTTGTAATTTTTCTTAAAGGCCGGGACTTGAAAGTAGAGGTAAAATTTGAGTTTAAAAGGAAAGGTACGCTTGCATTAAAACATTACTTCAATTTAAACTTGAAAAACGGGGATACACTTGTCTGACTATTGACTGCCCACTCCGACTAACTTGAAGCTTTTCTCCTTCTTCACTCCTTACCTTCCTTTCTTGCTAGGAATTTCCACACCCGTCTCTCAATTGGAGCTCAGTATATAAAAAGAAGGTATTAGGTGGAGTAAATGGGGTCAGTCACCTACTTAGTACTTCTCTTCAGGGTTAGGTGGGAGTGAGTGGGGTAAGTTACCTACTTGGTACTTTCATTTAGAAGGTCAACGGGGTAGTTTAGTTGTTCTGATTAGATTGGGATCTAGTTGAGATCTAACAACAAAGCTGGCCCTTGTCTTCTGAATTTGGTTGTCAATTCTTGCTGGTCAACATTTTCTTCAAAGTCGGTCAACCTTTCTACTGGTCAAATTTTTCGGTCAACGTTTTTTACTCTAATTCGGCCAACTTTTACTCAAAGCCGGCCAACGTCTCTTTTTCTTTTCCAAGGTTGGTTAATATTTCTAAAAAAATCGGTCAACCTTTTGGTCGACCTTTCGGTCAATGTCTTGACACCGGTCAACGTTGTGACGCCGGCCAACGTCTTGACATCGGTCAACATCTTGACGCCGGCTAACGTCTTGACACCGGTCAACATTTTGACGATGGTCAATATCTCGACGTTGCTCAATATTTTAACGCAGGTCAATATCATGATACCGGTCAAGATTTGATTACCATTATTTTCGGTCAACCAGTGGTGTAAGACCCCTCCGGTTTAAGTTAAAATCAAAGCACTCCGATTTTTAAGTAGCAATATTTTACTTTGATTTTGGGACCTCACAAATATTAACCGAAAACAAGATTAAAAATTCACCGATTTTTCTTGAATGTGAGGAGAATGATCCAAGTACTAAGGATAAAGTTTTAACCTTCCTGTCATTGGATTATCCATAAATTATAGAGTCTTATCTTTCAGTTTTTACTTTTTCACATCCTCATTTTCTTTACTATTTTTTTATTTTAAGAAAAATTTATCGATTTAAATGTCAAAAGATATTTTGAAGAATAAATTTTATATCTTTTAATCTCATATTTGACGAAATCATGTGGAGAATTTGAATAAAAAGATTTCATAATTCAATCTGATTTTATTCGAACAACTATCAGAATTTAAAATCTATAACAATTTATTTTTTCCTTATTTAAAAATACATAATCTCTAAGATTATGATTGCGATAGAACTTGGTACACCGAAATAAAAATCATTAATTTTATTATTTGTATGGTTCAATTTAAACTTTTTTATATTACATTCAATGAATTTATCTAAATTTAACAAGTCAAAAGACATTCTAGCGGGAATCTTTATTTTGAAGCATAAAGAGAACTGTGAACTAGTCATTGCAATTTATTGTCTACATTGGAAGAAATTAGATATAAATTCAATGATTAAATAATTTTTATTTATATCTGATGCATTCCTGAATTTAAATTACTATTAATCTTTCATGACGGGTCAAGCGAGGCCGGTCCGATTTGTATTTCTGATAACCTAGGTCATGCGCTGTACAACTAAAAACAAAAGGCTAGAAAATTTGTAGGATTTACTCCCTAATTTATCTTTTGACTTTTAAATCAGAAATCTTTCAAGAGAAAAGAAAGATGGAAGATGTATGGTACAATGATGCACGGGTCAAGGGATTGAGAGTGATGGCAAAGTTTTTGGCTCCATTAGTTACGCTCGACAAGGAACAGCTTATGAGTGATGACGAAGGGCCTGGCTCTAATTGTGACGGCCCACACTTAAATCTAACGTAAATCGCCGTCGGGTCTTAATAACATTAATGGATATAAAAATTTTACTTTCATTCAGGATTTCATGAGGCCGAACTGCTTGAGCTGGCCTTCCGATTTTAATTTCAGCTTGAACCTGAGATGCATACTAGAATTATAAATTTCATTTATCTAAAAGGAATCACGGAAACATGACTAACATCCATAGATTCTCAAACAGCGAATCATTTTACAAGTTTTTACAAAATATCAAAATAATTAAACAAGCTCTTCATTTAATCAGCTCTGGCCAACCAGACTATTGGCTACACCATAATGTTATACTCAACTTCGTCCTCCATGAGCCTTTCGTCATCTGAAAATAACAAGAGTAACCTACACAGCCCAGCAAAATACTCACATGCAGAAAATAGATAACATAAACATATATATATATGCGAATATAATTTAGCATACGAAAATCATCATGTCTTTTAGTTCGGAATTTCCTTAGTCTTTTTCTTCTTGTCTTGTCTGCTGAAAACCCATAAAAACCATTGAGAATTCTTATCATCTTTAGGGACCGGACCGGAACAGACAACATCGAGGACGGGTTGTGCGTAATCCCACAACCTAAAGCCGTATCCCCTCATTATACTCCCCGGGGAGGGAGGTAATGCCTTTGACCCGGCATACAGGGCCGTAGACCGAAAGTCTTATGCCATCCCCTCATTATGCTCCCTGGGGAGGGAGGTAATGCCTTTAACCCGGCATACGGTGCCGTAGTCCAAAAGTCTTATGCCATGCCCTCATTATGCTCCCCGGGGAGGGAGGTAATGCCTTTAACCCTGCATACGGGGCCGTAGTCCAAAAGTCTTATGCCATCCCCTCATTATGCTCCCTGGGGTGGGAGGTAATGCCTTTAACCCGGCATACGGGGCCGTAGTCCAAAAGTCTTATGCCATCCCCCTCATTATCTCCCCGGGGCGGGAGTTCTTTTCCAAACAGTAAGCCGGAGTTCTTTTTCAAACAGAAGGCTGGAGTTCTTTCTCAACAGAAGGTCGGAGTTTTTTTTCTACAGAAGGCCGGAGTTCTTTTTCAATAGAAGGCTGGATTTTTTTTTCAAACAGAAGGTCGGAGTTCTTTTTCAACAAAAGGCCGGAGTTCTTTTTCAAACAGAAGGTCGGAGTTCTTTTTCAACAGAAGGCCAAAGTTCCAATAAGCCGAAGTTCTTTTGTTAGAGCCGGAGTTCTTTTCTTAAAACAAAGCCGGAGCTCCAAAACTGGCGGTCTTTTCAAAAGGCGGAGTTCTTTTCTGAAATCCGAAGTTCTTAAAACAGGAGTGATCTTTCTTTAAAATCCGGTGCTCTAAAACTAGAGTGACTTTCTTTAAAATCCGGAGTGATTTCTCTTTAAAAATTCGGAGTGCTAAAACCAGAGTGACTTTTCTTAAAAATCTGGAGTGCTAAAACCTAAGTGATTTTTCTTTAAAATCCAGTGCTAAAACCGGAGTGATTTTTCATTAAAAAGACGGAGCTCTTTTAATAAGGCGGAGTTCAAAAGCCGGAGTTTTTTTCTGCAAATCCGAAGTTCTTTAAAAGCCGGAGTTCCTTATTTATAAAAGCGAAAGTTCATAAGCCGAAGTTCTTTTGCGGAGTTCTTTCCTAAAAAGACTGGAGTTCCAAAAGCCGGAGTTCTTTTCTACAAATTCGAAGTTCTTAAAAGCCGGAGTTCTTTATTCGTAAAGGCTGGAGCTACAAATGTAGGAGTTCTTTAAAATCTGGAGTTCTTAAATCTGAAGTTCTTTTCCATTTAAAATCCGAAGCTCCAAAGGAAGGAGTTCTTAATCATTCAAAGTCCGAAGCTCTTTTTCTTAAAGTCAGAAGTCTTTTCATGAGATTATCAGAGTTCATAAAAGTCGACAATCAATTATAAAAATCTAATTCATGAATATCATGGTTTCCTTTAAACATGCGATTACGAACGATAAATCACAAGAACATAATAACTATCATACATACATAATTTCATAAGACTATACATACTAGCGTAGCAAACATGCAGAATCATGAACTTTGAAAATAGAGGTGAGTATTCTTGCCTGGATTGGATCTATGGACCTTTCACTTGGTTCTGGCTCGAAGTTCTTAACGCTTTCACCTGGGCGTTTGCCTAGCTTCCTCTCCTAAGTCATGGGGAGGGCCATTACTTATAGGCGTGGTAGTAAGTAGGGCAGGTCAGCTTCTTGTACTTCTTTCTTTTCTACAAGGTGATCAGGGTGGTTAGGAGTAGGTAACCTACTCAGGCATGGTCGTTCTTTACTTTTCGTAAGTGCTTCCTTACTGACATTGCAGGAATGGTTTATTATGACTTTACTTTTTGTAAGGGCTTCCTTACTGGCATTGTAGGCATGGTCATACTGACTTTATTTTTCGTAGGAGATTTCTTTATTATTTTCGGTCAATTGGCCTTGACCAGACTTAATTATTTTTCATAAAAGTCAGAGTTCTAATTCCATTAAACCGAAGTTCATATAGCCGGAGTTCTTGTGCAATAGAAGCCGGAGCTCCTTATTTATTAAAGCCGGACTCGATTTTCGTCAACGAAGTCCAGACTTCCCTTCACCATGCAGGGCCGAACTTGAATTCATCTTAAGGCCGAGTTACTTTTCTTATTACATTTTCCGGTCACTAGCGTTGACCGGACTCGATGAATTGAATTTTTCTATGTTTTAAAATCTGGGTCGTTACAATCTCCCCCACTTATAGAAATTTTGTCCTCAAAATTTTAAATAAAGTTACTAACCTCGAGAAAATAAATAGGGGTATTTGTTCCGAATCGCTTCCTCTCGTTCCCAAGTTGCTTCTTCGGGTGTGTGATTCTTCCAGAGCACCTTTATCAGAGCGATTGACTTGGTGCATAACCTTTGTTCCCTTCGATCTAAAATCTTTATTGGTTCTTCCACGTATGATAAGTCCTTGTTAATTGCCAAAGGCTCGAATTCAATTACATGAGTAGGATCATGAACATACTTCCTAAGCATTGATACATGAAACACACCATGTACTTCTGCCAAATTTTGTGGGAGTGCAAGTCTGTAAGCCATTTCTTCGATCCTTTCTAAGATCTCAAAAGGACAAATAAATCGTGGTTTCAGCTTTCCTTTGACTCCGAATCTGTACGTCCCTTTAGAAGGTGATACTTTGAGAAACACAAGATCGCCTTCATTGAACCTCAATGCAGATTTTCTTTTGTCTGCATAACTCTTTTGTCTGCTCCGGGCAACCTTCAGATTCTCATGCACTACTCTTATCTTCTCCGCCGTCTCCTTAACAATCTCTAGACCCAGAATCCTTTTATCGCCGGGCTCCTCCCAATGAATTGGTGATCTATATCTCCTTCCATATAAGGCCTCAAAAGGAGCCATTCCTATACTGGCTTGATAACTATTATTATAGGCAAATTCTGCCAAAGCTAAGAAATTATCCCAAGTCCCTTTCATCTCTAAAACTGAGGCTCTTAGCATATCCTCAAGGATCTGGATCATTGGTTCTGATTGGCCATTGGTTTGCGGGTATTAAGCGGTACTAAATTTTAATTGTGTTCCCAACTCCTTATGTAAGCTTTTCCAAAACCTCGAAACAAAGCGAGGGTCTCTATCCGAAACAATAGAGGCAGGCACAACATGAAGTCTGACAACCTCATTTACATATAGTTGGGCCAACTTATCCAGGGAGTAAGTCATCCGGATCGCCAGAAAATGGGCCGATTTTGTCAGCCGGTCAACTATCACCCAGACAGCAACGTGTTTTCTTGGCGTTCTTGGTAAGCCGGTAGCAAAATCCATAGCAATATCTTCCCATTTCTATCCTGGAAGTGGCATTGGTTGCAATAACCCAGACGGCTTCTTCCTTTCGGCCTTTACCTGTTGGCATACAAGGCATTTTTTCAGTTAAGTTGCAATATCCCTCTTCATATTTCTCCACCAGAAAGTTTTCTTCAGGTCTTGGTGCATTTTATTGATTCCCGGGTGAATTGTATACCGGGATCTATGGGCCTCTTTCAAAATTTTCTCCTTCAATTCTTTATTGTTTGGTACACATAATCGATCCTTAAACCTTAATGCTCCGTCTGACTTGACATGAAAGTCACTATGGGAATCTTTACCCAGATTACTCATAATATCCACCAGAAAAGAATCATTCGCCTATTCTCCTTTAACCTCATCGATCACCTCTAGCTGGACTTGAAGGTATGCCAGAATCATTCGTTTTCCTTGCGCATAACGCTGGACATCATAGTACATGAGACAGTCTAGCATCTCCATTTGCTTGACTTGCATTCTAGCCAACATGCTAGGTTGCCGACTTAGTGCATCGGCGACTACATTGGCCTTTCCTGATTCATATCGGATTTCACAGTCGTAGTCCTTTAGGAATTCAATCCACCTTCTCTGCCTAATGTTCAGTTCCTTCTGGGAGGATAAATACTTTAGACTCCTATGATCGGAGTAGACCAGGAATTTCTCACCATACAGGTAATGCCTCCAGATTTTCAATGTAAACACTACTGCGGCTAATTCCAGATTATGAGTTGGACAATTCCTTTCATGATCCTTCAACTGTCGCGACCCATAGGAAATTACCCTTTCGTGTTGTATTAAAACACAGCCTAACCCAATCCTTGAGGCATCGCAATAAACAATCAGCCCTCCTGATCCATTGGGAATGGTCAGGACTGGAGCAGAAGTTAACCGGTCTTTAAGTGCCTGGAAACTTCCTTCACAAGCATCAGTCCATTCAAACTTAGTATCCTTCTTTGTTAATTGCGTGAGTGGTAGGGATATTCGAGAGAAATTTTCCACAAACTGTCTATAATAACCAGCCAAGCCTAAGAAGCTTCGCACTTCGGTTACAGAGGTTGGCCAGTTCCATTTCACCACTGCTTCCACCTTCTTAGAGTTAGCGGATATTCCTTCTTTGGAAATGACGTATCCGAGGAACCCCACTTCCTTTAACCAGAATTCACACTTTTTCAATTTGGCGAACAGCTGGTGTTCCCTAAGGATTAAGAGTACAGTCCTCAAATGTTTCTCGTGTTCCTTATGACTCCTTGAATAAATAAGAATTTATTTATCCAGATAGGGTAAAAAAACCCGATTCATCAAGTCCATAAATACGACTGGAGAGTTGGTCAACCCAAAAGGCATCACCACAAACTCATAATGCCCATAATTAGTGCGGAATGTCGTCTTTGGGCCATCATCCTTTCTGATCCGCAGTTGGTGGTAGCCGGACCTGAGATCGATTTTTGAGAACACAAGCTCCTTGTAGCTGATCAAGGAGATCGTCTATCCTTGGAAAAGGATATTTATTCTTAATAGTGATTTTGTTCAGTTCTCGATAATCCACACATAACCTTAAGGTCCCATCCTTCTTCCTCATGAACAGGACCGGTGCACCCCATGGAGGCACACTCAGCCGGATGAAACCCTTATCTAACAGCTCCTGCAACTGTTGTTTTAACTCCCGAAGTTCAGCAGGAGCCATCCTATATGGAGCTTTGGATATTGGTTCTGCTCCTGGTACTAATTCTATTTCAAACTCTAACTCTCGCTTGGGCAGTAGCCCAGGTAACTCATCAGGGAATATGTCTTCGAATTTCCGCACCACAGGAATCTCTTTGGCCAAAGATTCTTGACCTTCGGTAGTCCCACTAGCGAAGGCTAAATAAGCTTGACACCCATCACCAATCAAGTGCTGGGCATGGAGGGCTGAAATGAAGCAAGATGCTTCCTTACGCCTGACTCCCTATCCGGAGTGTCGTTAGTCCGTCCAGTTCGCCTTCCTCTGTTAGACATGACTTCATTGATTTCTGAAAGAACATTTTCGTCAGTCAACTAGCTAAGGTTAGTCATCATAATTTACTCCGTCCAAAGCATAAGTAAAACCAACCCCCACCCTTTTTGTTTTGCAACTAATCCAGTCCTAAGTTTCCGTGTTGATTCAAATTAACCTAAAGCATCTTAGTTTTACTCTCTGATACCAACTGTGATGACCCGCACTTAAATCTAACGTAAATCACCGTCGGGTCTTAATAACATTGATGGATATAAAAATTTTACTTTCATTCAGGATTTGGTGAGGCTAAACTGCTTGAGCTGGCCTTCCGATTTTAATTTCAACTTGAACCTGAGAAGCATACTAGAATTATAAATTTCATTTATCCAAAAGGAATCACGGAAACATGACTAACATCCATAGATTCTCAAACAGCGAATCATTTTACAAGTCTCCAAGCTCTTCATTTAATCAGCACCGGCCAACCGGACTATTGGCTACACCATAATGCTCTACTCAACTTCGTCCTCCATGAGCCTTTCGTCATCTGAAAATAATAAGAGTGAGCTACACAGCCCAGCAAAATACTCACATGCAGAAAACAGAGAACATAAACATATATATCTAAGCGAATATAATTTAGCATACGAAAATCATCATGTCTTTTAGTTCGGAATTTCCTTAGTCTTTTTCTTCTTGTCTTGTCTGTTGAAAACCCATAAAAACCATTGAGAATTCTTATCATCTTTAGGGACCGGACCGGAACGGACAACATCGAGGACGGGTTGTGTGTAATCCCACAACCTAATGTCGTATCCCCTCATTATACTCCCCGAGGGGGGAAGCAATGCCTTTGACCTGTCATACGGGGCCATAGTCCGAAAGTCTTATGCCATCCCCTCATTATGCTCCCCGGGGCGGGAGGTAATGCCTTTAACCCGGCATACGGGGCCGTAGTCCAAAAGTCTTATGCCATCCCCTTATTGTGCTTCACGGAGCGGGAGGTAATGCCTTTAACCCGGCATACAAGGCTGTAGTCCAAAAGTCTTATGCCATCCCCTCATCATGCTCCCCGGGACGGGAGGTAATACCTTTAACCCGGCATAAGGGGCCGTAGTCCAAAAGTCTTATGCCATCCCCTCATTATCTCCCCGGGGCGGGAGTTCTTTTCTAAACAGTAGGCCGAAGTTCTTTTTCGAACAGAAGGCTGGAGTTCTTTCTCAATAGAAGGCCGGAGTTCTTTTTCTACAGAAGGCCGGAGTTCTTTTTCAAACAGAAGACCGGAGTTCTTTTTCAACAGAATGTCGGAGTTCTTTTTCAAACAGAAGCCGAAGTTCTTTTTCAATAGAAGGCTGGAGTTCTTTTTCAATAGAAGGCCGGAGTTCTTTTTCAAACAGAAGGCCGGAGTTCTTTTTCAATAGAGGGTTGGAGCTCCAATAAGCCGAAGTTCTTTTGTCAGAGCCGGAGTTCTTTTTTTAAAACAAAGTCAGAGTTCCAAAACCGCGTTCTTTTCAAAAGGCGGAGTTCTTTTCTGAAATCCAAAGTTCTTAAAACGGGAGTGATCTTTCTTTAAAATCCCGAGCTCTAAAACCGGAGTAACTTTTCTTTAAAATCCGGAGTGCTAAAACCGGAGTGATTTTTCTTTATTTTGAAGCATAAAGAGAACTGTTAACTAGTCATTGCAATTTATTGTCTACATTGGAAGAAATTAGATATAAATTCAATGATTAAATAATTTTTATTTATATCTGATGCATTCCTGAATTTAAATTACTGTTAATCTTTCATGACGGGTCAAGCGAGGCCAGTCCGATTTGTATTTCTGATAACCTAGGTCTTGCGCAGTACAACTAAAAACAAAAGGTTAGAAAATTTGTAGGATTTAATCCCTAATTTATCTTATGACTTTCAAATCAGAAATCTTTCAAGAGAAAAGAAAGATGAAAGATGTATGGTACAATGATGCACGGGTGAAGGGATTGAGAGTGATGGCAAAGTTTTTGGCTCCATTAGTTACGCTCGACAAGGAACAGCTTATGAGTGATGACGAACGGCCTGGCTCTAATTGTCACAGCCAGCACATAAATCTAACGTAAATCGCCGTCGGGTCTTAATAACATTAATGGATATAAAAATTTTACTTTCATTCAGGCTTTCATGAGGTCGAACTGCTTGAGCTGGCCTTCCGATTTTAATTTCAACTTGAACCTCAGATGCATACTAGAATTAAAATTTTCATTTATCTAAAAGGAATCACGGAAACATGACTAACATCCATAGATTCTCAAACAGCGAATCATTTTACAAGTCTTCACAAAATATCAAAATAATTAAACAAGCTTTTCATTTAATCAGCTCTGGCCAGCTGGACTATTTGCTACACCATAATGTTCTACTCAACTTCGTCCTCCATGAGCATTTCGTCATCTGAAAATAACAAGAGTGAGCTACACAGCCCAGTAAAATACTCAGATGCAGAAAACACAGAACATAAATATATATATCTAAGCGAATATAATTTAGCATACGAAAATCATCATGTCTTTTAGTTCGGAATTTCCTTAGTCTTTTTCTTCTTGTCTTGTCTGCTGAAAACCCATAAAAACCATTGAGAATTCTTATCATCTTTAGGGACCGGACCGGAATGGACAACATCGAGGACGGGTTGTGCGTAATCCCATAACCTAAAGCCGTATCCCCTCATTATACTCCCCGGGGAGGGAGGTAATGCCTTTGACCCGGCATACGGGGCCATAGACCGAAAGTATTATGCCATCCCCTCATTATGCTCCTCGGGGAGGGAGGTAATGCCTTTAACCCGGCATACGGAGCCGTAGTCCAAAAGTCTTATGCCATTCCCTCATTATGCTCCCCGGGGAGGGAGGTAATGCCTTTAACCCGGCATATGGGGCCGTAGTCCAAAAGTCTTATGCCATCCCCTCATTATGCTCCCCGAGGCGGGAGGTAATGCCTTTAACCCGGCATACGGGGCCGTAGTCCAAAAGTCTTATGCCATCCCCTCATTATCTCCCCGGGGCAGGAGTTCTTTTCCAAACAGTAGGCCGGAGTTCTTTTTCGAACAGAAGGCCGAAGTTCTTTCTCAACAAAAGGCAGATGTTCTTATTTTACAGAAGGCCGGAGTTCTTTTTCAAACAGAAGGCCGGAATTCTTTTTCAACAGAAGGCTGGAGTTCTTTTTCAAACAGAAGGCCGGAGTTCTTTTTCAACAGAAGGCCGGAGTTCTTTTTCAAATAGAAGGCCAAAGTTCTTTTTCAACAGAAGGTCGGAGTTCCAATAAGCCGAAGTTCTTTTGTCAGAGTCGGAGTTCTTTTTTTAAAACAAAGCCGGAGTTCCAAAACTGACATTTTGTTCAAAAGGCGGAGTTCTTTTCTGAAATCCGAAATTCTTAAAACGGGAATGATCTTTCTTTAAAATCCGGAGCTCTAAAACCGGAGTGACTTTCTTTAAAATCCGGAGTGCTAAAACCGGAGTGATTTTTCTTTAAAAATCCGGAGTGCTAAAACCGGAGTGACTTTTCTTAAAAATCTGGAGTGCTAAAACCGGAGTGATTTTTCTTTAAAAAGACGGAGCTCTTTTTCGTAAAAGGAGGAGTTCTTTTAATAAGGTGGAGTTCAAAAGCCGGAGTTCTTTTCTGCAAATCCGAAGTTCTTTAAAAGAAGGAGTTCTTTATTTATAAAAGCGAAAGTTCATAAGCCGAAGTTCTTTTGCGGAGTTCTTTCCGAAAAAGATTGGAGTTCCAAAAGCAGGAGTTCTTTTCTACAAATCCGAAGTTCTTAAAAGCCGGAGTTCTTTATTCGTAAAGGCTGGAGCTACAAATGTCAGAGTTCTTTAAAATCTAGAGTTCTTAAATCTGAAGTTCTTTTCCATTTAAAATCCGAAGCTCCAAAGGACAGAGTTCTTATTCATTCAAAGTCCGAAGCTCTTTTTCTTGAAGTTAGAAGTCTTTTCATGAGATTATTAGAGTTCATAAAAGTCGACAATCAATTATAAAAATCTAATATCATGAATATCATGGTTTCCTTTAAACATGCGATTACGAATGATAAATCACAAGAACAGAACAAGTATCATACATACATAATTTCATAAGAATATACATACTAGCATAGCAAACATGTAGAATCATGAACTTTAAAAACAGGGGTGAGTATTCTTGCCTGGATTGGATCTATGGACCTTTCACTTGGTTCTGGCTCGAAGTTCTTAACGCTTTCACCTGGGCGTTTGCCTAGCTTCCTCTCCTAAGTCATGGGGAGGACCATTACTTATAGGCGTGGTAGTAAGTAGGGCAGGTCAGCTTCTTGTACTTCTTTCTTTTCTACAAGGTTATCAGGGTGGGTAGGAGTAGGTAACCTACTCTTGCATGGTGGTTCTTTACTTTTCGTAAGGGCTTCCTTACTGGCATTGCAGGCATGGTTTATTCTGACTTTACTTTTCGTATGGGCTTCCTTACTGGCGTTGTAGGCATGGTCATACTGACTTCATTTTTCGTAGGGGATTTCTTTATTATTTTCGGTCAACTGGCCTTGACCGGACTTAATTGTTTTTCATAAAAGTCGGAGTTCTAATTCCATTAAACCGAAGTTCATATAGCCGGAGTTCTTGTGCAATAGAAGCCGGAGCTCCTTATTCATAAAAGCCGGACTCGATTTTCATCAACGAAGTCCGAACTTCCCTTCACCGTGCACGGGCCGAACTTGAATGCATCTTAAGGCCGAGTTACTTTTCTTATTACATTTTTTGGTCAACTAGCGTTGATCGGACTCGATGACTAGAATTTTTCTATGTCTTAAAATCTAGGTTGTTACACTAATAATTGTGCTAAATGGGAAGTGGCTTATGGGTGGTGTTGGAGGGTTTGGCTCCAGTTAATGGATGATGCAAGGTACAATGATGTATAGGTACAGGGAATAAGAGTGATAGCAAAGGTATTGTCTACAACAGTTGTGCTCGATGAGGAGCAGCTTATTAGTGATGATGGAGGGCTTGACTTTGATAGTTGTACTCAATGTGGAGTAGCTTATGAGTGGTGTTAGAGGTCTTGGCTCCAATAGATGGAGGATGCTAGGTACAATGATGCACGAGTGAAGGGAATGAGAGTGATGGCAAAGGTCTTGGTTTCGATGATTGTGCTCGACGAGGAAAATCTTATGAATGAAGACAGAGGGCTTGGCTCTAGTAGTTGCTCTCAATGTGGAATAGCTTATGAGTGGTGTCGGAAAGCTTGACTCTTGTGAGGTTCCGGGCTTATGGGAAAGGTAGTTAAGGATTAATCGTCATCTTAGTAATTAATCGTAGATCGATTGATTGATGTAGGGATGTATATAAGGTAAAAAGGTGGAAAATATCCGAAATTTCTCCTGCTGAAGTCCGGGGTCAGCAGCCAGTGCCCGCTGGCCGCTCGAGCTCAGCTAGAGCCGAAAAACCAGTAGCGAACCCGCTTGCTGGCCACCCGAGCTCAGCTCGAGCGGAAAAACCAGTAGCAGGGCGGCTCGCTTCCCGCTCGAGCGGGCGGCGTAGTATAAATATGCGCCCTGTCTCTTTCCTCGTCATTTTTCACGGAGCTAGGGTTTCTAGAGAGAGAGGGAGGCGGGTTTCTAGAGTGAGAAAGAGGGAGAACGAGGCTTGGAAGTCCGATTCGGTCCGAGAGCCAGTTATTAAAGTTAAAGCACGCGTCGAGGCAAGTGTTCTCATACCCACTAACTTTCCTCTTTCGTTGATTTTCGTTGTCTATCGGGTATTTTCGTGTTTATACCCACCCATGGCTTCGAAAATACAGTACCCAAGACTCGAGACCAAGGATAGTATAATTTGTTCGCTGATTTGCTCACCGATTCATTCGGTGGAGCTTCGCCCAAACCCTAACCTACGGGATTTTGGGGGTTTCCCGTTTTCCACCGGTAAATCGTTAAATTGACTTCATAATATGAATCCCCACGTTCTTATTGTGCATATATGTCGGCCGCGGGAAAAATCTCGCGTGTTATGACCCGTTCGTGGCCTCCGAGTCCTCTAAATTACTGTTTATCCGTGAATAAATTGGGAAATTGCTCATGTTGCCTCTATATAATTATGATGGAGCTTATGATATGTGTTGATGTGAAAATATAAGCTTTGAGCATCATAAATTGTGCACTGAAAACGTGGGAACGTGTCCCGATAGCTTTTAAGGTGGTGGTTGTCCACCGGAGGTAAGAATTCCAACTCCTTGTGAACATTGTGTTAAATTGTGATAAAAGATAATCTCAAAGAAGAAATTAAGTCCAATAAGTAAATGGAGGGAGACCCACTAGGTATGTCGTGGAACACGTGATCTCCCGGATGGAGACGTGTGATGGGAATGAGACTTCCCAGTGATGTTTGATTGTGTCGTGTAGTGGGTCCTCCCTCCCAAAGAGTCAAACCTTAAAATTAGGACCGTGGTCGATAGGAGTGGTGTCCTCTAACTTGCCACGTGCATCATAGTGGGAACCCAAGACATGCTCTGGCCGCCCTTGGGGGTGGGTGACGTACATGGCAAGTTCTAGGATACTACAGTAAAAGAACGAGGATTTCCCTGGTCCCCGGGGGTGTGGGGCGTGTCGTTGAACACTACATATCGAGATGTAGCTGTTCTGTGGATTGTTGCATGGATGCAACCAGTGGTCGTGTGCTACCGACCTAAGAATATAGCCGTGGCTTTAGAATGTGTAGCGAACACATTACTTTCCTCGTTCTCTTACTTCGTTGGCTAGTACGATCTACTAGCTCCAGGGTCCGCAAAGATAAATATTTAAATAAAGACGAATAAAATGAATCAGATAATCTCAAGTTCTCTCCTTCCTTTTATGCCCCTTGTACTGTTTCTGTGCTCTTTCTTTTCAGTACCCATGCTTGTTGTTAGTTAGTGGGATATGATTTCATTTGCTGGGCTTTATGCTCACCCTTGCTTTATGTTTTTCAGATGAGAACGCCTTGATGCCTGATGAGTCAGCGTAGACCATAGAAGCTTGGTAGCTAGCTGTCTTGCGTGCTTGGCTCGAGACTTGGAGTTGGATTGGCTTAATGTATGCCATGAATATTTTGGGTTTTTGGCTTTTGTATCAGATCAAACTTGTATGGAGTTAACGTATGCTAGTAGATGATGGATGATGCATATGTATTAGTCCGCTGTGTTTTGTGGTTTATATGCTTCCGCAGGTTCTATCTTATGGTGATGTCGAGGTTCCTAGTTGGCATCCTTCTTGGCCGGCGTCTTCTGATTCGAGCCGCCGGTGCCACCTTGGTTCTTGTAGCTTTTGGGTCCTGTGTGGTTGTCATTGGATTTTATTTGAAAATTATTTGTGGATTATTGTGTAGGGTTGTGTTTTTCAGGTGTTTGTATTTTGAAAATGTCCGATTTATAAACAGAACTCTGCAAATTTTTTGTAGAATTTATAATTATTATATTCTCGATTTGTCCTTAGATTATTGACGGAGGTTATTCGATGGGGAATAATCTGTTCCGTCACAGTTGGTATCAAGAAGGGATGCCTTTGGATGGATCTGAAATTATGTGGAAGCCTAGGGTGTCGTAGGTTGGGATCGAATGAGTAGTCATAGGATAGCCTACTTTAGTATAGGTTTTCTTAATTGTGTATGTGTTTAGCATGTCGAAAGATATTGTTATAAGGATCTCACCTTTGGCTCAATCTGTTATTACTTCCTTTTCAGTGAGGACTTCCTCAATTAACTATGCCACCCAGACGTCGGAGTATGTCAAGGGACGATCGGCCTTGAGACCGAGAGGCAGAATATCTAAATCTGTTGGGGCGTCTTACCAATCTCATAGAGAACATGGAGCAGCGGAACCTTACTCCTGTTCCTGTTCCTGTTCCGGCTCCTGTTCAGGCTCCTGATAATCCAGGGCCATCCGTTTATGACCGCTTTGTTCAGGAGCGGGTGCCTGCATTTCTAGGGGAGCCCGACCCGATGAAGGCTGATTCATGGCTGGAGAATTTGAAGAGGGTATTCGCCGTGATTAGATGCCCCGAGGAGGATCAAGTGTTGTATACGTCTTACCGGCTGCAAGGTGAGGCGCATCATTGGTGGCTAATGAAGAAGAGAGCTCTTGGGATACCAGAGACAGAAATTACTTGGAGAATGTTTGAAGATGCATTCCTTGAGAAGTATTTTCCTCCTAGCCTCCGTATTCAGAAAGAGGAGGAGTTCTTCAAGCTTAGGCAAGGTAACAGATCCGTGGCGGAGTATGATGCCAAGTTTTCGGAGTTATCTCGATTTGCCCCATTTTTGGTTGATGATGAGGAAAGAAAGGCTAGGAAGTTCTTGTCTGGCTTGCGGGATGATATGCGCAAGCACTTGGCGACCCACAAGTTGGCTACTTATGCTGAAGGTCTGGATCGGGCTTTGATTTATGAGCAAGAGAACGCCAAGGAGGAGTATTTCAAGAAGAGGTCGTCCAGTAAAAGTGGGTCAAGCGTTGGCTCTGGGGCTAGTTCTGGAGGATCGTTCAAGAAACCGAAGCAGTCGGTTCCTGGCCAGAAGAGTGGCCAGACTTCATCATCCTCCCAAGCTTCAGTGGGTTATTGCAGGCGTTGTAGAAGGGATCATAGCGGTAAACCGTGTCCTATGACGATGGGTGCTTGCTTCACTTGTGGACAGGTGGGGCATAGTGCAAGGGAGTGCCCTCAGGCTTCAGGGGTCCGAGTTTCGAAGCCAGCGGTCCAGGGTAAAGTATTTGCAACTTCTGCTAGTGATGCTAGAGCTTCAGATGAGGTGGTGGAAGGTATACTCTCTGTTTGTGGTATATCTTGTTCAGCACCTCTTTGATTTGGGTCCACCCATTCATTTATTTCTCCCTAATTAGCTCGTCGTATTACACCCTCTCCCGTGACCCTTGACTTTTCTCTAGTTGTGGCTACGTCCACGGGGTCTTCGGTTGTGACCGATGTAGCCTACTTCGAGTCTATTGTGGAGGTGAAGGGGTTTCCCTTGGTGGCTGATTTGGTTCTGTTGGACATGCGTGACTTTGATATTATCCTGGGTATGGATTGGCTGTCCAAGTATCATGCAATGATTGATTGTTTCTGTAAAAGGGTGGACTTTGCTATTCCAGATTGTGACCCCTTTCATGTTCAGGGGGTATGGAGAGTGGAGAAATCTAATTTCATATCTGCCCTGGCAGTTCACCACTTGTTGAGTAGTGGGTGTCAAGCCTTCTTGGCTTATGTTAGTGTGGTGGAGAATCGGGGATTGCCTGTGGCAGACATTCCTGTGGTTTGTGAATTTGAGGATGTGTTCCCCGACAAGTTGTCTACTCTACCACCGCACCGTGAGATTGATTTTGGGATTGACCTTGAGCCAGGGTCGACTCCCATATCGATGGCCCCCTATCGTATGGCTCCTGCGGAGCTAAAGGAGTTGAAACAGCAGTTGTAAGATTTGCTTGATTCGGGTTTTATTAGACCTAGTGTATCACCGTGGGGTGCTCCGGTTCTCTTTGTTAAAAAGAAGGATGGCGCCTTGAGGCTATGTATAGACTATCGTGAGCTGAATAAGATCACGATCAAAAACAAGTATCCCCTCCCACGGATCGATGATCTCTTTGATCAGTTGCAGGGATCTTCAGTGTATTCCTAGATTGATCTTCAGTCAGGATATCATCAGCTTCGTATTAAAGACGGGGATATTGCAAAGATGGCCTTCCGAACGAGATATGGTCATTACAAGTTCTTAGTGATGCCGTTCGGTCTGACTAATGCTCCTGCGGTGTTTATGGACCTGATGAATCGGGTCTTTCAACCGTTCTTGGATAAGTTTGTCGTGGTTTTCATAGATGGCATTCTAATTTATTCCAAGGATTACTCCGAGCATGAGGAGCACTTGAGGCTTTTGTTACAGACCCTTCGGGAGCATCGGTTGTTTGTAAAGTTCAAGAAATGTGAGTTCTGGCTCGGTGAAGTGGTGTTTCTTGGCCATGTAATTTCTGGAGGAGGTGTCTCAGTGGATCCACAGAAAATTGAAGCGATGGTCAATTGGAGCCAACCGATGACCGTGGCAGAAGTCCGAAGCTTTTTGGGGACGGCTAGTTATTATCGTCGTTTTGTGGAAAATTTCTCTCAGATAGCCTTACCTCTCACCCGTTTGACGAAGAAGGAGGTAGACTTCATCTGGACCGAGGAATGTGATCGTAGTTTTCAAGAGCTAAAAGATCGGTTGACCTCAGCCCCAATTCTGACACTTCCAGTTGGCACGGGTGGATTTGAGGTATATTGTGATGCATCTAAGTTGGGGCTCGGTTGTGTTCTTATGCAGTGGGGGAAAGTAGTTGCTTATGGGTCTCGACAGTTGAAGACTCATGAGAAGAACTACCCAACCCATGATTTGGAATTAGCTGCGGTGGTTTTTGCCTTGAAGATCTGGAGGCACTACCTTTATGGTGAGAAGTTTCTTGTATACTCCGACCACAAAAGCCTCAAGTATTTGTTTTCGTAGAAAGAGTTGAATATGAGGCAGCGGCGTTGGATTGAGTTCCTCAAGGACTATGATTGTGAAATTCAATACAGACCGGGAAAAGCAAATGTGGTCGCCGATGCTTTGAGTCGTCGCACCTGTTGGGTGGCGTCCTTGCAGATCAAGCAGATGGAGTTGCGTGACTGTTTAAAGTCATGTCATATCCAGCGTTATGTTAAGGGTAACCGGATGATGTTATCCTTTCTTCAGGTGCAGCCCGAGATCCTCCAAAGGATCAAGGAAGGACAGGTGTGCGACCCATTCTTGATGGATATTGCGGGAGATCTGGATAGAGACTCTCGAGTTGATTTCAGTGTTCGTTCCGATGGGATTTTGAGGTTTCGGGAACGGTTGTGAGTGCCAGATGTCGAGGATTTGAAAGAAGAGATTTTGAAGGAAGCGCATAGGACTCGGTATACCATTCATCCCGGTGTTAATAAGATGTACTAGGATCTGAGGAAAATGTTCTGGTGGAGGAACATGCGAAGGGAGATTGTGGCCTTTGTTAACCGTTGTCTGGTTTGTCAGCAGTTAAAGGCCGAGAGGAGGAAGCCCTCAGGGTTGTTGCAGCCATTGCCCATCCCCTGTTGGAAGTGGGATGACATCTCGATGGACTTTGTATCTGGATTGCCTAGAACTTTGAGAAATCCTGATGCAATATGGGTCATTGTGGACCGATTGACGAAGTCTGTTCATTTTGTAGCCATTCGGACTACATTCTCCCGTGATCGCCTGGCACGGCTTTACATTAGTGAGATCGTGAGGTTAAACGGCGTGCCAGTATCTATTGTGTCTGATCGGGACCCGCGGTTTATCTCTAAATTCTTGGTGAGTTTCCAGCGCGAATTAGGGACGAGCCTGAAGTTTAGTACGGCGTACCATCCTCAAACCGATGGTCAGTCCGAACGAACGATCCAGATTTTGGAAGATATGCTTCGAGCTTCAGTGTTGGAGTTCCAAGGGAATTGGGATGATCACTTAGCACTCGCCGAATTCGCATATAACAACAGCTTCCAGGCGAGTATCGGCACGGCTCCCTTCGAGGCACTTTATGGTAGGAAGTGCCGATTTCCCATTCATTGGGAAGAGACCGGGGACAGGCAGTTGCTGGGTCCAGATGTTGTTCGTGAGACATCAGAGAAGATCGCTGTCGTTTTTGAAAAGCTAAAGGTCGCCCAGAGCCGACAGAAAAGCTATGCCGATAGGAGGAGGTCCGAGCTTGGATTCGAGGTTGGAGACTTTGTTTTCCTCAAGGTATCACCATGGAAGGGAATTTCGAGGTTTGGAGTTAAAGGAAAATTGAAGCCGCGTTTTATTGGGCCTTTTGAGATGCTTGAGCAAGTTGGTGAAGTGGCCTATCGTTTAGCTGTACCCCCGAGCTTGGCCGAAGTGCATAACGTCTTCCATGTCTCGATGTTAAGGAAGTATGTTTATGACCCGAGCTTAGATTTGTTCGCTGATTTGCTCACCAATTCGTTCGGTGGAGCTTCGCCCAAACCCTAACCTACGGGATTTTGGGGGTTTCCCATTTCCCACCGGTAAATCGTTAAATTGACTTCATAATATGAATCCCCACGTTCTTATTGTGCATATATGTTGGCCGCGGGAAAAATCTCGCGCGTTATGACCCGTTTGTGGCCTCCGAGTCCTCTAAATTGCTGTTCATCCGTGAATAAATTGGGAAATTGCTCATGTTGCCTCTATATAATTATGATGGAGCTTATGATATGTGTTGATGTGAAAATATAAGCTTTGAGCTTCATAAATTGTGCACTAGAAACGTGGGAACGTGTCCCGAGAGCTTTTAAGGTGGTGGTTGTCCACCGGAGGTAAGAATTCCAACTCCTTGTGAACATTGTGTTAAATTGTGATAAAAGATAATCTCAAAGAAGAAATTAAGTCCAATAAGTAAATGGAGGGAGACCCACTAGGTATGTCGTGGAAAACGTGATCTCCCGGATGGAGACGTGTGATGGGAATGAGACTTCCCAGTGATGTTTGATTGTGTCGTGTAGTGGGTCCTCCCTTCCGAAGAGTCAAACCTTGAAATTAGGACCGTGGTCGATAGGAGTGGTGTCCTCTAACCTGCCACGTGCATCATGGTGGGAACCCAAGACATGCTCTGGCTGCCCTTGGCGGTGGGTGACGTACATGGCAAGTTCTAGGACACTACAATAAAAGAACGAGGATTTCCCGGTCCCCCGGGGGTGTGGGACGTGTCGTTGAACACTACATATCGAGATGTAGCTGTTCTGTGGATTGTTGCATGGATGCAACCAGTGGTCGTGTGCTACCGACCTAAGAATATAGCCGTGGCTTTAGAATGTGTAGCGAACACATTACTTTCCTCGTTCTCTTACTTCGTTGGCTAGTACGATCTACTACCTCCAGGGTCCGCAAAGATAAATATTTAAATAAAAACGAATAAAATGAATCAGATAATCTCAAGTTCTCTCCTTCCTTTTATGCCCCTTGTACTGTTCCTGTGCTCTTTCTTTTCAGTACCCATGCTTGTTGTTAGTTAGTGGGATATGATTTCATTTGCTGGGCTTTATACTCACCCTTGCTTTATATTTTTCAGATGAAAACGCCTTGATGCCTGATGAGTCAGCGTAGACCCTAAAAGCTTGGTAGCTAGCTGTCTTGCGTGCTTGGCTCGAGACTTGGACTTGGATTGGCTTGATGTATGCCATGAATATTTTGGGTTTTTGGCTTTTGTATCAGATCAAACTTGTATGGAGTTAACTTATGCTAGTAGATGATGGATGATGCATATGTATTAGTCCGTTGTGTTTTGTGGTTTATATGCTTCCGCAGGTTCTATCTTATGGTGATGTCGAGGTTCCTAGTTGGCATCCTTCTTGGCCGGCGTCTTTTGATCCGAGCCGCCGGTGCCACCTTGGTTCTTGTGGCTTTTGGGTCCTGTGTGGTTGTCGTTGGATTTTATTTGAAAATTATTTGTGGATTATTGTGCAGGATTGTGTTTTTCAGGTGTTTGTATTTTGGAAATGTCCGATTTACAAACGGAACTCTGCCCAATTTTTTGTAGAATTTATAATTATTATATTCTCGATTTGTCCTTAGATTATTGACGGAGGTTATTCGATGGGGAATAATCTGTTCCGTCACAACTCTAGTGGAAACTCTCGACAGGGAGTGGCTTTTTAGAGAGAGAGAAAGAGAGTTCCCTCCGAGAGTTGATGGTTTCGAGAGTGAGAGAGAGAGCTCCTTGTTCTTTTTGGGCAATTGAAGGAAAGGATTGTTCACCTCCCCTTTTTTCACGGGTAGTGTGAGATCCCGAAATCAAAGAAGCTTAAAATTAAAGTAAAATATTACTACTTAAAAATTAGAGTGTTTTGATTTTGACTTAAACCGGAGTGACCTTATGCCACTGGAAGACCGGAACTAATGGTAATCAAGACTATAATCGGCATCAAGATGTTGACCGGAAGGTTGACCGAAGGGTTGACCGGTTTTAAGAAATGTTGACCGGTGTCATGATGTTGGTCGGCGTCAAAATGTTGACCAGCGAGAATTGACTACCGAATTCGAAAATTTTGACCAGGATAAATTAAGGGCAAACTAAAGGCAAGGGCCAACTTTGTTGTTTAGATGGTTAGATCCCAACTAGATCAAAATCTAATCAAAGCAAGTGAGCTATCCCATTGACCTTCTAGATGAAAGTACCAAGTAGGTAACTTACCCCACTCACTCCCACTTAACCATTGAAGGGAAGTACCAAGTAGGTAACACACTCCACTTACTCCACCTAATCTCTCTTCTTTGTGTACTGAGCTCCAATTGAGGGATGGGTGTAGAATTTTTGACGAGGAAGAAGGGAAAGGATTAAAGAAGGAGAAAAAGCTTCAAGTTAGTCAGAGTGGGTGGTCAACATTTAAGCAAGTATACCTTTCCTTTTTAAACCCAGATTTTAAGAATATTTCTAAGGTAAGTGTACCTCCTTTTTAAACCCAGATTTTAAGAATATTTCTAAGGCAAGTGTACTCCCCCTTTTTATACTTAGATTTTAAGTATACTTCTATTTTCAAGTCTTGGGTTTAAGAAAAATTACAAGTGTTCTCTTCAGATTTAAATGCTTCAACACATAGTATATTAGACTTGCCATTTTAATTACTGCTTAGTTGTATCTTTGATGTCATGCTTGCCATACGATCAGACTGAAAATATGATTTTGATTTCATGGTTAATTCATGCTTTCCACTTTCTGCTTTCCGCTTTCTGCTCAACTTATGATTAAACTTGAATTGTATAAAAATAGAAAGGTAAATCGGCTTTGAGTTATAACGTTATAATAAAGAATTATTGACCGGAATGAGATTTACGGATTTGAAACCGGCTTCATGCTAACTGAAAGTCTTTATACTTGACTGGAATTAGAAAAATGGACTTTAAATCGGCTTTGTAATATGACGACCCAAAAGTTTTGTCCCCGCCAGAATGTAAATTAAAGAGAAAGTGAACTGGCCTTATGACAAAACAAATAAGATCGGACTTTAGCACTGGGAGATAAAGTTCTCCGGCATGCCTTAGAACATTATGGTGGTAATCGAGGATAACGAAAAGGAGCCGTCCTTGGGGCTTTGTACAAGGAGGAAGTGAGAGCTATCATCGGGGCTTCATACAAGGAGGAAGTAAGAGCCGTCCTCGGGGCTTTGTATAAGGTGGTATTGCCATGATTTTGAAGAGATGTGTAAAATATATCCTCGATTATTACCCCCCACAAGCGATGTCCCCTACCAATAAAAATAAAAGAGAACAGAAATTTTTATAGTAAGATCGACTCTTCTTTCTGTTCCAATTTCCAGAATTTTGACTGCTCCGGCTTTCTTGATTACTTTTTCATTATGTATCTGCCATGATCTGGTCAACTGTTATTGTCACATATGTATCTGTATCTACCTTACAACAAAAACGCTTTACTGAAAATCTGCATGTACCTTGTTGAGCTCCAACTCATTGTTTTCTGTTTTCCTCATCTAGATGAAACTATAGAGCTCGTGCCTGATGGGATGGAGTGACTAGAGCTCCATCTAAATGATTCTAAGGACTCAGAAGCATATTTTGGAGTTACCACGAAAGAAGCAGCTTTGTTGTAATGATCCGATTGGAAATATATGAATTTTGTAATTGGACTTTTATGGCTATGTATGCATAAATGAGTTTTATGGGTATGAATGTGAATGTTTTGGTAGGTTATTAGATTGGCTTCCGCTACGTATTTTATGGATATTGTGTATGGGTCCTAGATGGCATCTGTGATCTTGTGATTGGAAGGCACAACCGGCCCAGACTAGATCACCGAAACCTTAGTATCAGTTCCGGAAGGTCGCTGGTTGAATGGAAAAAAAATATTCTGTCATAATTTGTGTCAGAGAGATAAGATGCCTTAAGAATTAATCGATCGAAAATACGGAAGCATAGGTTTGAATCTTTGTACTAAATTTCCGTAAGAAGTAAACCAGGGTCACTTAGGCGACTAGAGTCCTAAAGAAACTTGGATCCTAGGCTAGGTTTAATTTTAATGAGCTGATGGCTATTTTCTTTTCCTGGGATTATAATATCGTACCTATTTTGATTTTAGGATGGCTAGTGGAAGAAGAAGGAATGGCTGTAATACACCCCATAATCGGGAGGCCCCCTATATAGATTTGTCGGGAAAAATGACCAATGTAGTGGAGTCTGTCGAGGATAGGCATATGGCTCCGATCCCTGCGACCGAGCCAACTTCGGCCATCCTGGCTTCAACCACGTATGATCGGTTCACGGCGGAGCAAGCACCAAGCTTTTTGGGAAAACCTGATCTGTTAGAAGCTGATTATGGCTAAAGAGGATGAAGAAAATATTTGCAATAATTGGTTCTACGGACCAAGAAAAGGTCACCTACGCCGTGTATAAGTTGCAAGGCAAAGAGGACTATTGGTGGCGCATGAGGAAGAGAGCGCTAGGAGTGCCCAATGAAATGATCACTTGGGATATGTTCGAGGAAGCTTTTCTGGAGAAATACTTTCTATCCAATCTTTGGGATATGTTCGAGGAAGCTTTTATGGAGAAATACTTTCCATCCAATCTTCGGGATCAAAAGGAGAAGGAATTTATGAGATTAAGGCAGGGGAGTATGTCGGTGACTGAGTACGATGCTAAATTCACCGAGCTGTCTCGATTCTTGCCTTATTATGTAGAAGTCGAATTTAGAAAGGCGAAGAATGTTCAATAAGGACTGTGGGATGATATCAAGAAATAGCTGTCCACATTAAAGCTTGAGACGTATGCCGATATACTAGACAGGGTAATTATTTACGAAAAAGAAGTGGAGATAGAGAAATTTTACGCAAAGAGGGTAGCTAGCCAGGTAGGCGTTAATGTCGGACCTGCTGGGGGATCTTTTGGATCGTCCAAGAAGACAAGGACGACTGATAAAGGAAAGGGTGTTATGCAAGCTCAGTCGATGACTGATTCAAGGATGTCAGCTGCGCATTGCACCACCTGTGGGAGGATGCATCCGGGGCAGGCATGCTATCGGATGATAGGAGCTTGTTTCAAATGTAGACAGTTGGCCACCTGATCAAGAATTGCCTGAGACTAGAGGGGAGAAAGCCTACTATTCCAGCTAAGACCTTTGCAGTGACTATTCAGGAACTGGAGGTATCGCCAAATGTCATGGAAGGTACTCAATCTGTTTGTGGAGTTCCTACATCTATCTTATTTGACTCAGGATCTACCTACTCTTTTGTTTCTCCACGATTTATGTGCCTTATTACCACTATCTCTTACATATTGGATTATGAATTATCTGTGTGTACCCCTACTGAATTCCCTGTAATTACTGATGTTGTATATCCTGGATGCATAATGGAAGTAGATGGGCAATATTTAATTGTGGATTTGGTGTTACTAAACATGGGAGGTTTTGACGTGATTTTAGGGATGGATTGGCTGGCTAAAAACCATGCCACCATTGATTGCTTTATGAAGAGGGTTTATTTTAATATCCCTAGGATGGAAACCTTTTTTCTTCTAAGGCATTAGGATGAAGAAGATGATGGTGTTAATGTTGGCCTTGCATGCCAAACATTTGGTGAGAGGCAGATGTAAAGCTTACTTGGCTTATGCCTACACCACTAGGAGTCATAAGGTGCCGGCTAAGGATATTTTAGTCATCCGCAATTTTGAGGATGTATTTCCTGAGGAGTTTCCTAGATTGCCTCCATTTCAGGAGATTGAGTTTGAGATCTCTATTATTTTCAGTGTTAGTCCAGTTTCTATTGCCCATTATAGAATGGCCCCTACTGAGTTGAAGGAGTTAAGGTTACAATTACAGGAGCTGTTAGACAAGGGTTTTATCAGGCCAAGTGAGTCTCCTCGGGGAGCACCAGTGTTATTTGTAAGGAAGAAAGATGGGTTATTACGGCTTTGTGCTGATTATCATGAATTAAACAAAATCACGATAAAAAATAAATATCCTCTGCTACGTATTGATGATTTGTTTGATTAATTGCAAGGATCTCGAGTGTTCTCAAAGATTAATCTAAGGTCTTGTTATCATCAGTTAAGGATTAAGCCAGAGGATGTGGCCAAAACCGATTTTCGGATGAGATACGGCCACTATGAGTTCCTTGTTATGCCCTTTGGGCTTACAAACGCCCTTGCTGCTTTTATGGATCTGATGAATAGAGTGTTCAGGTAGTATCCAGATAAATTTATGATGATTTTTATTGATGATATTCTAATATATTCAAAGAACTATGAGGAACATGAAACTCATCTAAGAATAGTACTTCAAGTGCTCAGTGAGAAAAAGTTGTATGCTAAGTTGGGAAAATGTGAATTCTGTCTAGAGAAGGTGATGTTCTTGAGACATGTGATTTTCGATGATGGTATTTTTGTGGATCTAAAGAAAGTAGAGGCCGTTACTAAATTGAGTAGGCCGACATCTGTAAACAAGGTTAGAAGCTTTCTGGGCATGGCAGGCTACTACCGGCAATTTGTGAAAAACTTTTCACAGATTGCTATGCCCCTGACTCGATTACTGAAGATGGAAGTTAAATTTGAATAGACTGAGGAGTGTGATTAGAGTTTTCGGAAGCTAAAGGATCGCCTGACTACTGCTCCAGTATTGGTGATTCCGGAAGGATTAGGAGGCTATCAGTTATACTGTGACGCCTCTAAGGCAGGCTTGGAATGTGCATTGATGTAGCACGGTAGGGTGGTAGCTTACGGGTCTAGACAACTAAAGGTGCATGAAAAGAACTACCCTATCCATGATCTAGAACTAATTGCTGTGGTGTTTGCCTTAAAAATTTGGAGGCATTACTGTGAGATATAGTATAAGCCTGGAAAGGCTAATGTGGTTGTGGATGCATTAAGTCGACGGTCAGAAATTGTGGCTCGATTGCAAATCAAGCAAATAGAATTATTAGACTATCTGAAGCAATGTGATGTCCGGCGATATGCAAAGGGCAATAGGATGCTCCTGTCTTATCTTCAGATCAACCTGAGATTATTAGTGAAGTTAGGGAAAAGCAAGTTAATGATCCTTTCCTTGTAAAAATTGTAGGTGACTTGAGTAAGGACTCCCGAGTTGAGTTCAGTATCCGAACGGATAGAGTATTGAGGTTTAGAGACAGATTATGTGTGCCAGATGATAATGAGTTAAAAGAAAAGATTCTAAGGAAAGCCCATCAGCCAAGATATACCATCCACCCCGGAACAAATAAAATGTATCAAGACTTGAAGAAAACTTTCTGGTGGAGGAACATGAAGAAGAACATCATGGCCTATGTGGAAAAATGCCTCGTGTGTCAGCAATTGAAGGCGGAAAGGAGAAAACCTTCCGGGTTGTTACAACCAATGCTGATCTCAAGTTGAATTGGGAAGATATTGCTATAGATTTTGTATCGGATCTGCCAAGGACTCCTAGAAATCACGATGTCGTTTGGGTTATAGTTGACCGGTTAACAAAGTCAGCCCACTTCTTGGCAATCAGGATGACCTATTCACACAATAAGCTGGCTCAGCTATATGTGAACGAGATCGTGAGACTACATGGAATTCCTGCCTCTATTATATCTGATAGGGATCCCCGTTTTGTCCCAAGGTTTTGAAAAAGTTTGCATAAAGAATTGGAGACTAAATTAACATTTAGTACTACTTATCACCCTCAGGCGGATGGTCAGTTTGAGCGAACTATCAAGATTCTTGAGGATATGTTGAGGGCTTCTATATTAGAAATAAAAGCCACTTGGGATACTTACCTGGTACTGGCAAAATTTACTTATAATAACAATTATCAGGCTAGTATCAGCATGGCGCCTTTTGAGGCTCTATGTGGAAAGAAATGTAGGTCACTGATTCACTAGGAAGAAACCAGAGATAAAAGGATTTTGGGTCAAGAAATCGTAAAGAAAACGGCTAAGAAAATTAAACTAAACCGTAGTAATTTGAGAATCGCTCAAAGCAGACAGAAAAGCTATGCAGATAGAAGGAGGACAGAATTGAGCTTTGAGATATGAGATTTTATTTTTCTAAAAGTCTCACTATCCAAGCAAACATTGTGGTTTGGAGTGAAGGGTAAACTCAAGCCCTGATTTATTGGTCCTTTTAATGTTCTAGAAAAGATCGAAGAAGTAGCTTACAGATTAACACTACTGCTAAGTCTGACAGAAGTACATGACATGTTCCATGTATCCATGCTCTGGAAGTATGTTTATGATCCTACACATATAATTGAATTCGAACCCTTGGAAATCAATAACGATTTATCCTACGTCGAGGAGCCACTATAAATTCTCGACCGAAAAGAGAAAAGGCTGCATACAATGACGGTTCCTCTGATAAAGGTGCTCTGGAGAAATCACTCCCTTGAGGAAGCCACCTGGGAATGTGAAGAATAAATCTGGAGTAAGTATCCCCACTTGTTTGATTAAGGAATGTAACTTCATTTAAATTCAGGGATGAAATTTCTTTAAGTGGGGGAGAATTGTGAGATCCTGAAATCAAAGAAGTTTAAAATTAAAGTAAAATAATGCCACTTAAAAACGGGAGTGTTTTGATTTTGACTTAAACAGGAGTGGCCTCACACCACTGGAAGACCGAAACTAATGGTAATCAAGACGATGACCGGCAACAAGATGTTGATCGAAAGGTTGACCGAAAAGTTGTTCGATTTTAAGGAATGTTGACTAGTGTCATGATGTTGACCGACGTCAAAATATTGACCAGCAAGAATTGACTACCGAATTCAAAAATTTTGACCAGGATAAATTAAGGGCAAACTAAAGGCAATGGTCAACTTTGTTGTTTCGACGATTAGATCCCAACTAAATCTGAATCTAATCAGAGCAAGTGAGCTACCCCGTTGACCTTCTAGATGAAAGTATCAAGTAGGTAACTTACCCCACTCACTCCCACCTAACCCCTAAAGGGAAGTACCAAGTAGGTAACCCACCCCACTTGCTCCATCTAATCCCTCCTCTTTATATACTGAGCTCCAATTGAGGGATGGGTGTAGAATTTCTGGCGAGGAAGAATGGTAAGGAGTGAAGAAGGAGAAAAAGCTTCAAGTCAATCGGAGTGGGTGGTCAACAGTCAGGCAAGTATATCTTTCCTTTTTAAAGCCAGATTTTAAGAATATTTCTAAGATAAGAGTACCTTTCCTTTTTAAACCCAGATTTTAAGAATATTTCTAAGGTAAGTATACTCCCCCTTTTTAAACTCAGATTTTAAGTATACTTTTGTTTTCAAGTCCTAGCTTTAAGAAAAATTGTAAGTGTTCTCTTCAGATTTAAATGTTTCAGCACAGAGTATATCAGACTTGTCATTTTAATTACTGCTTAGCTGTATCTCTGATGTCATACTTGCTGTACGATCGGACTGAAAATATGATTTTTATTTCATGGTTAATTCATGCTTGTTGCTTTCTGCTTTCTGCTTTCCGCTTTCTACTCAACTTATGATTTAACTTGAATTATATAAAAATAGAGAAGTAAATCGGCTTTAAGTCATAACGTTATAATAAAGAATTATTGATTGGAATGAGGTTTGTAGATTTGAAATCAGCTTCATGCCAACTGCAAATCTTTATACTTGACCGGAATTAGAAAAATGGACCTAAAATCGGCTTTATAATATGACGATCGAAAATTTTACGCCCGTCCGGAATGTGAACTAAAAAGAAAGTGAACCAGCCTTATGACAAGATAAATAAGATCGGACTTTAACACTAGGAGATAAAGTTCTTTGGCATGCCTTAGAACATTTTGGTGGTAATCGAGGATAACGAAAGGGAGTTGTCGTCGGGGCTTTGTACAAGGAGGAAGTAAGAGCCGTCATCGGGGATTTGTATAAGGAGGTATTGCCGTGATTGTGAGGAGATACTGCAAATCTTTACACTTGACCGTAATTAGAAAAATGGACCTAAAATCGGCTTTATAATATGACGAACGAAAGTTTTACGCCCGTCCGGAATGTGAACTAAAAAGAAAGTGAACCGACCTTATGACAAGATAAATAAGATTGGACTTTAACACTGGGAGATAAAGTTCTTTGGCATGCCTTAGAACATTTTAGTGGTAATCGAGGATAACGAAAGGGAGTTGTCGTCGGGGCTTTGTACAAGGAGGAAGTAAGAGCCGTCATCGAGGATTTGTATAAGGAGGTATTTCCGTGATTGTGAGGAGATGTGTACAATCTATCCTCGATTATTGGCCCCCTCCACTAGCGATGTCCCTTACTGATAAAAATAAAAAAGAAGAGAAATTTTTATAGTAAGACCGACTTTGCTTTCTGTCTCGATTTCAAGAATTTTGACTGCTCCGGCTTTCCTGATTACTTTTACATTATGTATTGCCTTACAACATAAACGCTTTACAAAAAATCTACATGTGACGGACCGAGTTATTCTCCTTAAATAACCTCCATCAAGGATAATAATAAACTAGTATTCTTAATTAAAAATTATTAATTTCTGTAGAAAATTGGGCAAAGTTCCATTTGTAAATCGAGCGTTTGCCGAAATACAAACTCTGCAAATCAACGATGTACAACAATCCACAACCATTCCCAACAAAACTACAAGTCTTATTATTCAACACACTACACAGACTCTAATCACTGCATCAATTGAGACAGCGCCAACATCATAACTCCAGTATAATGCCGGTGAGGAAGGATGCCAACTAGGAACCTCGATCATGACCACAATGAGAAGGATCTGCGGAAGCATAAAAACCACAATACATAGCAGAAACTAATCCATCATTTATTCATGCTAAACATCATTTATCATCACCATACATGTTTTACACAGTTTACAAAATAGGGCCGAAATTTTTGTTTCATACACAAAATCAGTTAAGTCCCAGTCCCGAGCCCTGCATTCAATATCAGTTGTCTATCACACTTCTATGATCTACTCTATCTCCTCAGGCATCAGTGTGTTCTCATCCGAAAGATATATAGCAAGGGTGAGCGTACAGCCCAACAAATGAAATCATACATCACTAACTATAACAATTTACAGGAAGGACAGTAACTGGGTAGGGAAAATCATATAACTTGGATAAAGAAAGCATGCGAGGAGAGGGAGCATCGGGAGTCATTTAGTTTGCACGTTTATTCTGGTTACGTTTATTCACTTCCATTACTTTTATCAATCTTTGTGGACCTGGGCTAGTTGGTCGTACTAACCAACGATGTGAGAGGACGAGAAAATGAATGTGTCTGCCGCACATTCTAAGGCCGGCTACATTTTAGGTCTGCAGCATGCGACCATCGGCAACATTTTAGATCTGCAGCACTCGGCCATCGGCTACATTTTAGGCTTGTAGCACTCGGCCATCTCAATCATCCCATATCCCCGGGGGACAAGGGCAGTCCTCGTTCTTTCACAGCAGCATCATAAGGTGTACCCTGCACATCACCCGCCCCCATGAGCGGCCGGAGTATTCATTGGGTTCCCACCATGATGTACATGGTAAGCTAGAGGGTACTACCCCTATAATCCGTGGTCCTAGTTTCAAGATTAGTCTTAATTCTTAGAAAGGAATCCACCATTGTCAAATACATTCTCAAACCAGGAAATCACATCCCCATCACATGTCTCCAACCAGGAGACCAAATCCTTCATATTACATTTTACGGATTCCCTTCCATTTACTCATTCGGTTCCTTTCTTTCATTCAACCAATATGTTCAACTCATAAGAGAGTTTGATTATACTTGCCTCCGTTGGTCAAACACCACCTTAGAGGCCTCCGGGACGCATTCCCCTCGCTCCCGGTGCACAATTACACATTTTAGAACTTACAATTTGACATAACATTTAGTTATAAGTTCTATCACAATTGAAGAGAGCTAAAGCATGTACACTTACCTTCCAATTTCGGATGAACATTGTTAGGCCACTTTTAGGTAGGCTCAGACGCCACGAATGGGTCACATTTTGCCGAATCGGTCGTTCGGTCAACACATACTTACTTTTAGGATGTGGGGATTCATATATTAGAGTCTTTTCAACATTTTATGAAGGTAAAAATATGCAATTTTCCCTTTATGTCTCGGGTGAATAGTATCAATGCCATTCTAGAGGGCCAGAACACCGCGAACGGGTCGAGACGTGCAAAATCGATTACGTGGCCAACATATATACACATTTGGGACGTGGGGATTCACATTTTGGGGTCAATTTAACAAAATGAGGTGTGGAAACGAAAAACCCCCAATTTCCCGTAAGTTAGGGTTTGACGGTACTCCACCGGTCGAATCGGTGAGTAAATCGGACAATAAATTACATAATTCTTGGTCTCAAGTCACGGGTATCACATTTTCTATGGTTTGGGTGGGTATCGAGACGAAAATATCCAACAATAACCAAACAACATCGAAAGAGAAAAGTTAGTGAGTATGAGAACACTTGCCTCGACATGTGCTATCACTTTTATAACTGGCTCCCGAGCGGATTTGGACTCTATAGCTATGTCTCCTCCTTTCTCTCTCTAAAACCGGTGTTCTTCCTCTCTCCTGCTCTCCAAAAACCCTCTGAAAATGAGAAAAGTGGAAGAAACGCGAAGTAGGTCGCGTTTCTAAACCTGTCGGGGAGCTCGAGCACCGGGCGAGCGAGCAGCGAACGCGGCCTCGCTGCCGACCCGCGCTCAAGCTCGCAAGCGCTCTCGGTGGGCAAGGGAGGTACTGGATTTTACCACTCGAGCGCTCAGCGGGTGAGGGAGCTACTTGATTTTTCCGCTTGAGCGCGTAGCAGGTGCGGCCTGCTGCTTGCGCCACTGCTTTTTACGCTCAAGCCTGCGCTCGAGCACACTGCAGGCGCGGTCTGCTGGCAGCATTTCAGCAATTCACAACCCGATTTTCCTTCCGATACGCATACTCATACATTCAATAGGTCTAGTATTAATTATTATCGCGTTGATTCCCTCGTATTTATTATATTTCTAGACCCGGAACCTCACAACTCTCCCCACATATAGAAATTTCGTCCCAAAATTTAACGAATCCAAAACTTGAATAAGCTACATACCTCGGAATAGGTGGGGATTCTTTTCCCGGATTCCGTCCTCTCTTTCCCATGTCACCTCCTCGCGGGAGTGGTTCCTCCATAAAACTTTCACGACAGGAATCGTCTTGGAGCGCAAAATTTGGTCCTTCCGATCTAAGATTTCCACCAGTTCCTCTACATAACCCAAATCCCCATCAATAGCCGAACGACCATAATCAATCACATGAGATGGATCATATACGTACTTCCTTAACATAGAGACATAAAAGACATTGTGCACGTCGGCCAAACTCGGTGGAAAAGCTAGACGGTACGCCACCTCGCCAACTCACTCAAGAACCTCAAACGGCCCAATGAAATGCGCCTTCACCTTCCCTTTTATGCCAAATCTGGAAATCCCCTTCCACGGCGAGACCTTAAGGAAGACGAAATCTCCAACCTCGAATCTGAGCTTGGATCTCCTTTGATCAGCATAACTTTTCTGTCGGCTCTGGGCGACTTTCAACTTTACCACAACCACCGCTATCTTTTTCGACGTCTATCGAATAACATTCAGGCCCAACAATTGCCTATCCCCGGTCTCCTCCCAATGAATGGAAGATCGACACTTCCTACCATAAAGTGCCTCAAAGGAAGCCATTCCGATACTCGCTTGGAAACTGTTGTTATAAGCGAACTCGGCCAGCGCTAGAAAATCATCCCAATTCCCATGGAACTCTAATACCAAAGCCCGAAGCATATCCTCTAGAATTTGGATCATCCGCTCAAAATGGCCATCTGTCTGAGGGTGACACGCCGTACTAAACTTCAAGTTCGTCCCTAACTTCCGATGCAGGCTCTCCTAAAATTTAGAGATGAATCGTGGATCGCGATCGCACACAATCATGCGGGCAACAATGACCCAGACGAGTTATCGAATGACACACCGTCTCACGATCTCGTTGATGTACAACTGTGCCAGACGATCGTGGGAGTATGTAGTCCGAATAGCTATAAAATGAGAAGATTTCATCAACCGGTCAACAATGACCCAGATCGCATCATGATTCTTCGGAGTTCTAGGCAATCCTAACACAAAGTCTATCGAGATGTCTTCCCACTTTCAGCTAGGAATGGGTAGGGGCTGTAACAATCCAGAAGGCTTTCTCCTCTTAGCCTTCAGCTGCTGACAGACGAGACATTGGTCAACGAAAGCCATGATTTCTCTCCGCATGTTTCTCTACCAGAACATTTTTCTCAAATCCTGATATATCTTGTTTATACAGAGGTGAATCGTGTACCAAGTCCTGTGTGCCTCATTCATTATTTCTTCTTTCAATTCCTTAACATCTGGTATACATAGCCGCCCTCAAAATCTCAACACTCCATCGGCACGCACACTAAAATCAACTCGAGAGTCTCTACTGAGGTCCCCTACAATATCCATTGGAAAGGGGTCACTCACCTGCCCTTCCCTGGTCCTCTGAAGGATCTCGGGCTATACTTGCAGAAAGGATAACATCATCCGGTTACCCTTAGCGTAGCGCTGAATATGGCAAGACTTTGAACAGTCTAGCAACTCAATCTGCTTAACTGCATGGTTTCCCCCAAATAGGTTCGGCCACTCAAGGCATCCGCAACCACATTCGCTTTCCCTGGTCGATACTCGATCTCATAATCGTAGTCTTTTAGAAACTCAATCTATCGCCGCTACTCATATTTAGCTCCTTCTACGAGAACAAATACTTGAGGCTCTTGTGGTCAGAGTACACCAAGAATTTCTCACCATAAAGATAGTGTCTCCAGATTTTCAAAGCAAAAACCACCACGGCCAACTCTAAGTCATGGGTTAGATAGTGTTTCTCATGAGTCTTCAACTGTCGAGACCCATAAGAACCTACCCTTCCCCCTTGCATAAGAACACATCCGAGTCCCACTTTAGACGCGTCGCATTACACCTCGATCCCACCGGAATTATCAGGAAGAGTTAGAATCAAGGTAGTTGTCAACCGATCCTTCAGCTCTTGGAAGCTTTTGTCACACTCCTCGGTCCAGGCAAAACTTACCTCCTTCTTTATCAGACGAGTGAGGGGCAAGGCTATCTGAGAAAAATTCTTCACAAAATGACGATAATAGATAGCCATCCCCAAAAGCTTGGAACTTCAAACACGGTCGTCAGCTGACTCCAATTGACCACCGCTTCAATTTTCTGCGGGTCCATTGAGATGCCTCCATGAGAAATTACATGGCCTAAGAACACCACCCTGTCTAGCCAAAACTCACACTTCTTCAACTTCACGAGCAACTGATGTTCCCTAAGAGTTTGCAACACAATTCTCAGGTGCCCTTTGTGCTCGGTGCGATCATTAGAGTAAATCAGAATATCATCAATGAAAACCACAACAAGCTTATCCAAGAATGGCAGGAAGACCTGGTTCATCAGGTCCATAAACACGGCTGGAGTATTAGTCAACCTGAACGGCATCACCAAAAATTTATAGTAACCATACCTCATTGGGAAAGCTGTCTTCGCAATATCCTGTTGCTTAATACAAAGCTGATGAAATCCCGATTGAAGGTCAATCTTGGAATACACTAAGGATCCTTGCAATTGGTCAAAGAAGTCATCGATCCACGGCAGAGGATACTTGTTCTTGATTGTAATTTTATTTAACTCACGGTAATCTATACATAACCTCGAGGCCCCATCCTTCTTCTTGACAAATAGGACTGGAGCGCCCCACGGCGATACACTGGGTCTAATGAAACTCGTATCAAGCAAGTCCTACAGCTACTGTTTCTACTCCTTTAACTCAACAGGAGCCATGCGGTAGGGGGCCTTCGATATGGTTGCTGATCCCGGCACGAGATCAATCCCAAATTCAATCTCACGATGTGGTGGCAGGGCAGATAACCTGTCAGGAAACACGTCCTCGAATTCACACACCATCGGAATGTCCTTTACGGACAAATCTTGGCTTTCCACCACACTAACATAAGCCAAAAAGGCCTCACACCCGCTATTCAATAAATGGCAAACCTATAAAGCAGAAATAAAACTAGACGGCTCCACCCTCTGAACTCCTTGAATATAGAAGGGTTCGCAATCTGGAATAGCAAAGTCCACCCTTTTGTGGAAATAATCACTAGTGGCGTGATACTTAGACAGCCAATTCATACCCAAGATAACATCAAAATCACGTATATCTAGAAGAATCAAATCAACAGCCAAAAGAAGTCCCTTCACTTCCACAATACACCCTAGATAGGACACATCCGTCACAATAGAGGACCCCATAGGCGTGGATACAACTAAAGAAAAATCAAGGGTCACGGAGGAGGGTGTAATACAACAAGCCAGCCGAGGGGAAATAAAGAAGTGTGTGGACCCAGAGTCAAAAAGTACTGAGCAAGAAATACCACAAACTAAAAGTATATCTTCCACCACCTCATCACCCATGCTCTAGCCTCTACCCTCATGCATTCTTCCACAAAGTCTTTGGCATGAACCCGCCGAGGCTTGACGATGAAAAGCTTTACCACTCGCAAGAAACCGGCTACCTTGGCTTTTGTACGATCTTGTCAAACTAGTCCCGATGCTTTTAACCTCGATCCTAAGGGCACTCTTTCCGAAAAATTCTTCATTTGCATGCTCTTGCTCATAAATCAAGGCTCTATGCCCCATTTAAGCCACAAATGAAGCAATCACCCATCAACTCTTCGAGACAAACCGTGACAACTCGAAAAACTTGGCGTCCTCCTCATTCATTCTTCCTCTTTACAACATGGAGGTCTGGAGGTTCCCAAAAACAAAAATAGAATTAACATGAGGCTAGGAATATCTCTTTATTTAATAATAGAATATTGAATGAATAAATAGAGGAACTTGGTAGGCTTTTAATGAGAAATGAAATCTGCCACTCCTCTCCAACCACCCCCGCTCGCCAAGAAAAGCCGGCTACCTTGGGTTTTATGCAGTCTTGTCAAAACCTAGTCCCGAGACCCGCTATTCGCTTGTCCCGCTCTTACTAGCCGACTTCTTCCCGAAAAAGCTCTACATTTGCATGCTCTTGCTCATAAATCAAGGCCCGATCTAGTACATCAAAGCGATAGGTGGCCAATTTAAGTTGTTGGAGCACATCGAGGCAAGTATTCTCATACTCACTATTTGTTGTACCGTGATCATTAATATAATTATCGAATGTCATCCCATGATTAATGATGAAAGAATATCCTAAATGAAAGTCTAAAGAATGAATCACCACATCGAAGCCCATTAAGAACTTTCTCTCAGTCCTCCTTTCACAATAATCGTCTTAACAAAATACTATTACATATATAGAGTAAATGAAAAGAAAATGGAAATTATGCATCCCTTGATGACAAACTATGACTAAATTTGAAATCTTGGGACCCCAATGAGATTGACTCATCGCCACCAAATCCATTGGAATACCGTCATGCTTATAAACTATGAAAAATTAAAGTCTCTTGCCTTAGAACATATGGGAAATTCTTCCTCTTGTATGAACATGGAGGCTAGATGGAAAGTAATTCTTTCCTTCAAAGAAATGCATCCTCAAACATTTTCTCGGATGGGTAATTCTCAATCTCCATCACGGTATCCCCAATGCTCTTTTCCTCATACTATTGTGGAAGAACGCCACCAATGGTGTGCCTCACCCTCCGGCCTTAGATCATGTATAATCATGTCCTTTCCTCGTTCTCTCGCACAACACCTACTATCGTCCAAGATGAAAGTAAAAATAGAAAGCATGATTCAAAGCAATAATTGCATGTTTCAAGAATACCCTCTTAAATGCTCCTTCCCTATCACAAATGCATGTTGACCCTCGCCATTATCATGATTCACCGTTTGGATGCTGACGTGGGTCAAGCTCTCTTGCTATCTATTTTCCTCCCGGATGAATGCATGTAAATAGATCAAGGAAAGGCTTGCTCCTAAATGAAGCGCGAGTCAGTATTGAGTTATTATGGCTCCGGGATTAGGTATGGTTCATGGTTATTTTTATGGTTTTATGATGCTTCCAAGTTCATGGTATTATAGCTTCCGCACTTTGTTTTGATGTTTCACGAATGGCATCTCTCTAGGGGGTCAAATGTCGCCACAAATAAAGTGGCAAAATCCATTAAAGCAAGTTGTATTTTTGTCCGATTATAAAGAAGACTCAACATTAATGATGTTTATTTAAGGAAAATAACCTGGTTAGACGCCTAGAAATGCATCCTCAAACAAATTCAAATACTTTGCCTGGTGTGCTCGATCTCGGGGCGTCTCATCCCTTTAAGAACCTTGACGTCTAGGCGGCATCGCTCCTAAACGACTTTAGAAGTCACCAGCGGAGCCGAAAATAGAAACAACAAAGGTTGAGCCAAAGGTTTAACCGTCCATCCCTAAACCTTGACGTCTATTACTTTAGAAGTCACCACCAAAAAGAAACATATGATAACACTTATGTAATTGAAGAGAACAATTGAAATGAGGGTGTTCAATTATCCTAACCTTTCCACGTTCACTCATTCGGCCTTAACCCATACTATCCTAGGCTTCCGCATAAATTCAGATTCATCCTAAGGCATCCCTTCTCTGATACCAACTGTAACGGATTGAGTTATTCTCCTTAAATAACCTCTGTCAAGGATAATAACAGACTAGTATTCCTAATTAAAAATTATTAATTTCTGTAGAAAATTAGGCAGAGTTCCATTTGTAAATCGAGCGTTTGTTGAAATACAAATACCTACAAATCAACCCTGTACAACAATTCACAACCACCCACAACAAAACTACAAGTTTTATTGTTCAACACACTACACAGGATCTAATCACCATCAATCAAGACGGCGCCGACATCATAACTCCAGTATAATGCCGGTGAGGAAGGATGTCAACTAGGAACCTCGATCATGACCACAATAAGAAGGACCTGGGGAAGTATAAAAATCATAATACACAGCGGAAACTAATTCATCATTCATTCATGCTAAACATCATTTATCATCACCATAAATGTTTTACACAGTTTATAAAATAGGGCAAAAATTCCTGTTTCATACACAAAATCGGCTAAGTTCTAGTCCCGAGCCCTGCGTGCAATATCAGCTGTCTATCACACTTCTATGATCTATTCTGTCTCGTCGGGCATGAGTGTGTTCTCATCTGAAAGATATATAGCACGGGTGAGCATACAACCCAACAAATAAAATCATATATCACTAACTACAATAATTTACAGGAAGGACAGTAACTGGGTAGGGAAAATCATATAACTTGGATAAAGAAAGCATGCGAGCAGAGGGAGCATCGGGAATCATTTAGTTCGCATGTTTACTCTGGTTATGTTCATTCACTTCCATTACTTTCATCAATCTTTGTAGACCGAGGCTAGTAGGTCGTACTAACCAACGATGTGAGAGGACGAGGAAAGGAATGTGTCTGCCACACATTCTAAAGCCGACTACATTTTAGGTCTGTAGCATGTGACCATCGGCAATATTTTAAATCTGCAGTACTCGGCCATCGGCTACATTTTAGGCTTGCAGCACTTGGCCATCTCAATCGCCCCATATCCCCCAGGGACCTAGGCAGTCCTCTTTTTTCCACAGCAGCATCATAAGGCATACCCTGCACAATACCCGGCCCCATGAGCGGTTAGAGTATTCCTTGGGTTCCCACAGTGATGTACATGGTAAGCTCGAGGGTACTATCTCTATGATCCGTGGTATTAGTTTCGAGATTAGTCTTAATCCTTGAAGGGGTATCCACCATTGTCATATACATTCTCAAACCGGGAAATCATATTTCCATGACATGTCTCCAACCGGGAGACCAAATCCTTCACTTTACATTTTGTGGATTCTTTTCCATTTACTCATTCGGTTCCTTTCTTTCATTTGGAGCTTACATCTTTCAACCAATAAGTTCAACTCCTAAGAGAGTTTGATTATACTCACCTCTGTGGGTCAAACACCACCTTAGAGGCCTCCGGGACGCATTCTTTTTACTCCCGGTACACAATTACACATTTTAGAGCTTACAATTTGACATAACATTTAGTCATAAGTTCCATCACAATTGAAGAGAGCTAAAGCATGTACACTTACCTTACAATTTCAGATGAACATTGTTAGGCCACTTTTAGGGGGGCTCAGAGGCCGCGAACGGGTCAAAGTTTGCTGAATCAGTCATCCGATCAACACATACCTACTTTTGGGATGCGAGGATTCATATATTAGAGTCATTTTAACATTTTATGAAGGTAAAAACATACAATTTGCCCTTTATGTCTTGGGTGAATAGTGTCAGTGCCCATTTAGAGAGCCCGAACGCCGTAAACGGGTCAATACGTGCGAAATTGATTGCGCGGCCAACGTATATACACATTTAGGACGTGGGGATTCATATTTTGTGGTCAATTTAACGAAACAAGGTGTAGAAATGAAAAACCCCCAATTTCCCATAGGTTAGGGTTTGACGGTACTCCACCAGTCGGATTGGTGAGTAAATCGGACAATAAATTACATAATTCTTGGTCTCAAGTCACGGGTATCACATTTTCCATGGTTTGGGTGGGTATTGAGATGAAAATACCCAACAATAATCAAAAAATATAGAAAGAGGAAAGTTAGTGAGTATGAGAACACTTGCTTCGACGCATACTATCACTTTTATAACTGGCTCCCGAGAGGATTCAGACTCTACGGCTCGGTCTCCTCCTTTCTCTCTCTAAAACTGATGCTCTTCCTCTCTCCTCCTCTCCAAAAACCCTCTGAAAATGAGAAAAGTGGAAGAAACGCGAAGCAGGTCGCGTTTTTACATGTCGGGGCTCTCGTGCACCGGGCAGCGAGCAACGAGCGGCGAGTGCGGCCTTCTTGCCGGCCCATGCTTGAGCTCGCAAACGTGCTCAGCGAGCGAGGGAGCTACTAGATTTTATTGCTAGAGCACTCAGCGGGTGGGGGAGTTACTGGATTTTACCACTTGGGCTCCGCTCGAGTGCGCAGCAAGCGCGGCTTGCTGCTTGCGCCACTACTTTTTGCACTCAAGCGCACAGCAGGTGTGCTCTGCTGGTAGCATTTCAACAATTCACAACCCGATTTTCCTTCCGATACGCATACTCATACATTCAATAGTTGTAGTATTAATTATCATTGTGTAGATTCCCTCGTATTTTTTATATTTCTAGACTTGGAACCTCACACTGCATGTACCTTGTTGAGCTCCAGCTCACTATTTTCTTTTTTTTTTTTCCTACAGATGAAACTATAGAGCTCATGCCTGACGGGATAAAGTGACTAGAGTTTCGTCTAAATGATTCTAAGGACTCGGAAGCATATTTTGGAGTTACCACGGAAGAAGCAGCTTTATTGTGATGATCCGATTGGAAATATATGAATTTTATAATTGGACTTTTATGGCTATATAAGCATAAATGAGTTTTATGGGTATGAATGTGAATATTTTAGCAGGTTATTAGATTGGCTTCCGCTACGTATTTTATGGATATCATGTACGAGTCCTAGATTGCATCTATGATCCTGTGATTGGGAAGCACGACCGGCCCGGACCAGATCACCAAACCTTGGTGCCAGTTCCGGGAGGTCGCTGGTGGAATGCAAAAAAAAAAAAACATTCAGTCACTGGTAGGGTTGAAGGGGTATTAATAATGTTGGTACCAATTCAATGTGTCTTTAGCATCAAGACTAGTGATAATTGTCCCGCCAGGATTCACTAGATTGTCTCGACGATGGTGGGAACAGCTGATGTCAGTTGTCATTTTGAGGCGGTCATACAATCGTGGGCCACTTTTCAAGCACATTTACAAGGTTGCCTCTACTGTTGTGGCACGTGCCTCCTACATATACGCTCTATTCTAGTCAGGTTGTCAGCTACTAAATTAGAGGGCATCCTGTGCCGTAATTAGCTGATCTATGTGGAGCTATTTGTTGGGTCTGCTTGGCGCCTATCGCTGCCTACCTGTCATGAGTCTAGCATCGACTGGGTCAGCCGGGGTGCCTCCAGGGCCTCGTGCCTTGTAGAGGCTCACTGGGCCTCAGCCCTCCTAGCACGTCACGAGACAGGCTCAAGTATGGGTTGGCCCATAATGCTATATGACCCATCAATATCTTACTATCAAATTTTATTTAAAAAAAATATAATGGTCATTAAATTTATATCTAATTAATTAAAAAACAAGATTAAAACAAAACAATAACTTAGAAATGAAGTGCATCCCTCTAATTCTGGCACCATAGCATCAAGTACTCAAAAGTTGTAAAATTCTATTCCTTTTTTTTCCTCCTACTTATCGTAATTGATACCCTGTATGACCAATTTTGCCTCTGTTGATTGCATTACCGCTGATCTCCCTGACAAAAATTTAAATTTATATACTAATTCCACCGAAAGGCCTAATTATTTTTTTAAAGTACTTTTAAGATGATTTTCGGTTCAAATTAAATTATCTTGTTCTTGATAATTATATATTATATCAGCAATTGGTTCATCCCGTCGAATTAGGACGTAAGCTACAATCTATACAAAATGTCTCCCTGTTAACCCCCCACCCATCCAATCTTATGTATAACAGATTTAAAATTATACAATCTCTTTTGGAGATAAGATTCATTAATTTCTCAATTGCAATCATCCATTTGAATGGATGGTTACTTTAAAATTTTGGATCATTTTGTCCTTTAACCTTGCCTCAATAACCACTTATTGATTTTGGAGACAATGATTTTTACTTATCTAATGGGTACGCCAGTAATAGGTTGGCCCAAGAATAAGGAATGGCCCAGATCCACAATGGCCTATTTACACCTAGACGGTCAATTCTCACCAATGACCGGACGAAAAACTAAATGAGTCAGGAGAAGCCCAAGAGTAGGATGGACAACTTGCTCTTGAGATGATCAACGCTTCTGTTGACCAAAAGTATGATAAGTTGACTGTCTGAAAGCCAGGCCACAAGTGGGCCAAGCCCAGTTTTGCCCACGCGACCGTCATTGACCAGCAACGGTCTTCTCCCCTGATTTTGCGCTCTTCATAGAAAGTAATCCTAATTTAACAGTCATCAACAGATTCAATATGCATCCCTAAAGGAAAGCGCCAAAATCCTTCTCGTGTCTACAGTAAACCTTAACAGTTACAGAACGCAAAAGGAAAGTAATCAAGGCAACAGCCGTTATTGCCATAAAAGATCGACGCCAGAAAAGGCAGCGATCCCAATAGAGTGCACCCTCTAGTGAGCCAGTCACCTATGCATTTCAAGTCGGTAGCATGGTCGGTAACGAGCTTCATCAAGCGACATGTCGACAACTCTCTCTACTCTGAGACCTCACCAGAATAGGCATTGTTAATCTTGCCCCACTTGTTCAAGATACTCCACCCTAGATTGGTTACCCAATAAAAGTAGCGATCCTTTCATCTCTTCACCAAACTAGGGTTTCCCTCGCTTATCTAGAATGCAGAGTGAGGGGTGAAAGAGATCCAATCGAGCTCCTGATTGATGTGGAAGATGCATTGCTTTACTGGAACAAATACCCAAAGGGCAAGCAAGTGCTTGTCCCAAAAAACGAGGCTCGACCAAGTGGCCGTTGCACCCTTAACTGTCAGCAAGGTGAGGCTCCTATGCACTGCTGCTCTCAAGGAGCCAAAGTAGAAGACCGAGCATCCTAGAAATAGGCCATCACCTAGGAGGCAGACCACAGTAAAAGGAAAGACTTACCTCACCATAATCGGGAAACAGGATCAGCTCCAAGACGGATGTGAAAAGGGGTAACCAAAGCGGTTCCATATATGAAAAGAAGTAACCAAAGCAAACTCCCTGTGCATCTCAAGATGTCGCCTTCAAATATCAAAGATGAGCTTTCTTCGATCCTGACTAATAGTAGCACAGGCCCTATGTCGACTCTGAATTCTTACGCCCCTTGGCCGTTGTGGATGAATCGTGATGTGAGGCGTAGTGGGCTCCTCCATTTATAGTAGGGGAAGGGTCGACTAGCAATTAAATGTCGAAGATTTTCCATGCTAGCAGAATCCGTAGAGAATCATCGGGTGTAGTGAATCAAGCCAAGATCGACTGGATAGCGAATCGGTAGGCCACCCGGGGAAGGATGGCCCAAGGAGGAGGCAAGTGATGTCCCATCAATAAACATACCGGGAGTTAAAAAATTCAAACCTCCCAACATGGAGGGCTAATAATGGGTACAGCCACAAGTAGGTCAGCCCAAAGACTAAGCCTAAAGATGAAGGAAGTGTGATGGACCACATCCTCATTTCCATCATTAACCATTATCATAAATAATTAATGTGATATATATAAATATAAACATACATAGGATCCATATGTCGCCATATCATCAGCAGCTCGAATACCATACTATAGGAGTATGCGTCGGATCTTGTTAAGGAAGGATAGTTGCTAAAAATTCAACAAAATAACTACACAATGTCCTGCAAAAGTATATATAATATCCATAATAGTTTGTGAAAGTAATACTGACTAACATCACCAAAGGAGAATATATCATTTCATATTTCTAAGTATATACATAATTTCAGTACCATCAAAATTCAAACAAATTTCTAAGCGCCAAAATCCATCTTATCTGGTATCAGCTTGTGTGAATCATCTAAAAGTTAGTAAAAATAGTAATGAAGTAAGCCAAATACTCAATAGAGTATAACATATAACAATAAACATGCATATTATACTCAGAACATATTATCGGAGGGAATAGGATTCATAATGCATATTTAAGTATAAAATATGGGTAGAAAACATTTTTATGATGTTTTTAACCTTCTTTATCTTATCCTTTTACTGCCTTAACCATCAAACACATTGAAAAATTATTTGTCTTTAAATATTAGGGTTAGTAGGTCTCATCGGCTAATAGAGTGGACAATCGAAGAAATAATTTTGTATGTTCCCACACAATCAAAGGCCATATGATTCTATTCAACACTCGGATGTTGGTGTTATATACCTATAATTCGATAGATGGGGCTGTAATCTGCTTTTATTTCCCCTCAGGCTAGGGGCAATTCCTCAATTATCACTATAATATTCAAAGGTATGTTAGGGAATATTACCTTCTAAATAATTTCTTGATCCAGTTTCTTAATTCGTTTGAAGATTTTTATGGAAGCTCTATACCTTTTTTTGGTTCTTTTTAATTTTTTTATTTCGGAGAAAATGTTCATAATTCTTAATATTTGTAAAGCTTTCGATCATACTTTAATAAATATAGAAACTGAATTTATAATAATTTTAGATTTGCAGCAATAAAATTTAGCAAAATCAGCACCCCCAAATTTTGATAAAATTTAGCAATGAAATTTAGTAATAAAATTCAGTACCGAAACTTAGATTTATCAAGTTTCAACTTTAAAACCAACAAGGCATGCTACAGAATTTTTAGAGTTAAAATTAGTGATACAATACCAAATTGTAGAACTTAAATTAATAATTTAGCATAAGAATTTTCAAATTTAACATCAACAATGATAAAAATGATATACATGTATAAGTACGTTAGAATCTTAAAGGAGATGAGTATTAGAACAATAATACTCGAAGATAAGGACAAGAATCAACAACAAATGAAAGAAACTGCTTAGGGTGTACTTACCTCCGCCTGATATTTCAAAATTTTTACTTCAAATCTTCTGAACAAACTAACCGGAAGCTTTCTCCATTTCCTTTTTATTCTCTTCTCTCCTTTGGCCCTTCTCTCTCTATTTTCTCTCTCTATAAACTGTTTCACCACTTGAAAATATGATGGAACTGATCCTCAGCCAATTTTATAATAGACTCGCACACGAGCATGGCTTGTGCACGAGGTGGGTGCGGTACATTCTATTTTTAGTGCCTGCTAGGCACTTGAACGCATGGTAGGTGGGCTCGGTATTGGAATCGACACATGCAAGGGCACTCGGGCGCACGGTAGGTGCGCTCGACACTGCCTTCGGCACCGGCCCGAGGCCGAGTGCACGATGCATCCGATTTGTATTTTTTTCATTTTTAACCTTATTTTTTATATCCTTTAACCTCAATTTTAATTATATTAACTAAATTAATCCCCACTAACATGAGCTATAAAAACTCGAACCTTATAGAGAGTGCCTAGAGGATAGCTGCCCACCGCAGGGCGACACAAAGGCCCAGGACTAGGCGGGCCAACTTGGGACTGTCTAGCCAAGAACGGGCGACTATGGTTGTCTCACATAAACCCCTCCAACTTACCAATGGTAGATGGCATAATGGAGACTTGCCATAACCGTCCCAGTCAACTCAGTAGATATCTCCCAAATATCACCTAGGAACACATATCTCCCCAGGACGGCAATTACTTCCTAGAGAATATTTTATCCAAGATTGTGCGCCACCAAGGATAGCGATTTCAACTTAGTGAATTATTCCCAAGAAGGAAGCACCCTAATGGAGATCTCCAGAATCTTCCCAATGCAGGAAGGAGTAACCGAATGACAGTAACAATTATCATAACAAGCATCCACGATCGCCGAAATAACTTAGTGCATCCGTGTAGGTAGCTGTCACCGGTCATGAAGTCTAAGGGAAGCTGAATCGTATCCATCGACTATAAATACCCTTTCACTCTTTCAAGAAAGGGTAGGCAATCCTACCTCCTTAAACTCCCCAAAGAAAGCAAACTCACGTACTCTAGTACCTGTCAAAGAGTAAAGGAGTCCCTCTTTCCCAAGGATACTCAAACTGTGAGCACACATCTCACTCACCACGTCACTCCTTGACGACTAGATCTCTCCCTCTCTCTAAGCCGCATTCAGTAGTGCGCACTATCTCACCTTCTAAGCTACTCCCAATCGAGCACATCTCTATCTTTAAGCCACTTTCAGTCGAGTATACCTCCAAGCCATTTCACACTGGGAGCAACCATTGGAGCTCAATCTTCCAGTCTACACTCAATCTCCTTTTTCTCGTACATTCACGCATTGTCTTAATATCTTCACATCATCCTTTTCTAGCATAAGGATTTCTAACTTAAGTGTCGGAGGATATATCGAGGAGTGAGTTTTTTCAATTCTCTAACTTTTTATTTTTAATTGTGGTGTATGGGACCTATATTTACAGTAACGGAGATTGGACCCATTTCAGTTCAATTCGTTAAGAAAGATCATGTGGCTCCCTAATCTGTACAACAACTCGAAACAGAGGATGCATCGAGGGAAATGTATTTTCATTGAACTATTGTGATGAGTACTTAGAAAGTTCAATGTGAATGATAAGTACCTAATTAATATATTAATAAAATAGAAAAATTAAGTACCTAATTAAGATATTGATAAAATAGAAAAATTAAGACACAACTTTTATTATGTACAACATAATAAATATATAGATTCTATTTGTAATCCTATTCTTGAAAATAGTCTTAAAAATAGGAAACATAGAAGTTAGAAAACTAAGTGGCTACACAAATTAAAGCCACCAACTTGTTAGACATAAGGGATGCATGGGAGCAATTAGCCAAACCAAAGTATAATAATAATAATTGATAATCCTAATTTATGATCTTTCTTCATCATCCTAACTGAGAGGGACCTCCTCTATCATGCCTTGCATGATGAAGCTCAATCTGGAGGTTCAATCTTGTCCCTCATGAGGAAAAAAGGAGCAAGCGAAAGAAATTTTGTGAGAGTCTAAGAGCTAATTAATAGGAAAGACATGAGCCGTTTAAAGAGTGCCACATTAAGCGTGTTTGGAATGAAGTTGCAATTCAATCCAAGATGTTGAAATTATATTCTAAATCCACATGTTTTATCTGATAGTCAAAATTGAATTGAAATATAAAAAATAACACCAATATTATCACGATAGATCATTGGTTATTATGATAGTCTAAAGCTACAACTCTAAGCATATTGTTTTAACGGTGTGAATGTATTTTCATGACAATAGGAGGATGAGTACCTAGGAAGTTTAATGTGAATGTTGAGATCCAAGAAAATTTAGTGTGGATGGAGGTTTCCATGGATATTTAATGTTTTGGGAAGGACAATGTGCAAGTGAATGTATCTAAGTTAAACAATCTTTGAATTAGTACATGTATCATGTACGGTGAGAATTATGAAGAAGGCACTTAAAATAAAAATCAGATTTGTCACTTCTTCCTGCCATCTTATTTCCTCTTCTTCTTCTTCTTGACCTATTGTAACACAGATGTTTAGTTTGGAAGGATATATATAGGACATAAGATACATAGAAAAAGCCATATTAAAACATATATAAGCAAGTTTACATATAAAGCTAAAGGATTTGTAGTCGCTCGTTTAATAACCAAATCTTTGTCATGCATCCAAGTAAATGTGTTCACAAAACTACAACAATAAAAACAGCAAAGCAATTTTACACCAATTCCCATGCATGCAAAGCAAACATGATCAGTGTGGTTTTTTAAATTGATCTCACATTCCCGCATCAATGTGGCATTCAGCGTTTTTCATAATCCCATGCTAATCATTATGATCGAAGACTATTTGCCCAATTGAATTTCTTAGCATGCAATCCTCCCTTGTTTTCCGCAACTGCGTCACTCATCATGGAACGCTTCCCAACAGCTTCCTTCGTAATTTCTTTGATTTTAACTTCAGTTGCTCCTTCCATCTTAATGCTGATGTTCACCTCCGAAACAGACTTGTTCTTGGTCGACGTCTTGCCTTTAGATAAAAGCTTTGCAATATTCCTTTGCTTTTGCTGTCTATAAAGTCGGTGTAGACGAAGACCAAGCGCGTATATTCCTTGCTTTATTTCTTCCTCCAAATCCTTTTCTACCTCTTCCTCAAGCTGGCTGCGGATCCTGAGCTCCTCATCCGACATCTGCGGTCCAAGGTAATCAACTAGTCCTAATTTGACAGGGTTTTCGTTATCATCACCCTGCAGCTTCACCAAATTGATTAATGCACCATGCATCAATCCAAGCACTAATTCATCTGGAAGCGCTATGTAATTAATTCCTCGAGCTATATATATATAGGCAGCGCAGGACAAAGTTCACAGCGATGATTTAAGAGATCTGTGAAGTGACTGAAAATATTTGATAGGTCATACCCAAATAGCACAATTTTTTAGATTTAAACAGTGTACGACACATCTAAATACGTCTTATGCTTGTTTGCATGTATGGGCAGTTTTGTGCAACTTTCTAGGTCTTTCAAATCCCAACTTACCTATTAAGAAAGCAATCATGAATTGTATGTTTACATATTTATTCATAGGTCAAATCAGAAATATAATTATTAAAATAATTATCGAAGACTTAAATAGTACGAAAACATATTAACTTATATATTGTTTTATATCTTTATGAAATTAGAGACTTTTACTTCTATTGTATTATTCTATCAACATTCAAGAACTGATAATATTTAAAATTATGGAATTATATATCAAAGATCCCTTTTTTGCGATCTTCCTCCGCTGGTGGGTTTTTTTCTGGCTCAATCATGGGCAGAATATATATACCTTAGGATTATTATAATCATGGTTTTTTTTTTTAATTTCCTCTTTCGATCTATACAAAATGGGTTCCTGAACAGCAGAGTATCTCTCACAGTCAGTCTACTAATTAATATGTTAGTAGCAATTTAAACGAAAAGGGGAAAGTAAACACCTTCGTGGTGCAATCAACGCATGCAGGATTGCTCCCATCTGGGCTTGTTGGAGGATGCGATTGGGCAGCAGATTGGTGCTCCATCTTGAAGAGGTTTGAAGATTTTGGTACCACATTTTTTCCAGTGTAAATTCCTGAGTACTTAAAGCCTTGTAAAATGACCAAGACCGCTCCACCTTAAAGGTGCAGTTACAGTTGGATCGAAAAGGACCCAAGTCCTAAATTTTTTAAAGAGAATTGACCGTTAGACTTGTTCTTTCAGATGGCCTATTCAAATTAAGGCAGCCTGATGATACATTATGCTTGAGATATCTCTGGGTGAAGTGGGGAATTTATGTTGGTGGAAATCTGAATTAAGAGGGGGTTTATATGCAGCTTCTACTCTTTACGTGGAAGTAAAATACTAGAGTCTTGGGTGGCCTTTAAGCACAATCAATATATAGAGAGCCCCATGTCTCCACACCCTTTGACGTATCTGCAACGCCCATATATCCATTGTGCAGAATGTAACTTATTGATTAAACTAGCCCAAGATCGCCAACAAAATAATAATAATAATAATAATAATAATAATAATAATAATAATAATAATAATAATAATAATAACAGAGGAAAGTTCTAACAATAAGATTTGATTTGCAAAGAGGATACTATCTCTGATACTTTGTTTGACATCCACACCGTTTGTTAATTGCAATAGGGTTGCATTCAAGAGGATGCAATAAGTAATAAGTTTCTTGTTAGCAAATTTAATCATTATAAAATGGTCAGTGATAGCCTTATCATGCAACAATTTATAGTATTGAATGTATATTGATAATTATAGACAATGCAACACAACAAAAAAGTGATTTTTAAAGATAAAAAATTAGTGACAAATATATTTTTATCACTATTAATAACACTATAAAAAAAACTAATTTTTAGTGATAAAAAATTAGTGACAAATATATTTTTATCCCTATTAGTAATTAATATTTATAATTTAGTAATAAAAATATTATTTTGTCACTAAAAGTTTAAAATTAAATAAATAATAATTTATGAATAATAAAATAATTAATACTAAATAATAAAAATAAGAGTGATAAAAATATATTATTACTAATTATAAAAAATATATCCTAATACTTAGAAATATTAAAAAAAAGTTATAATTCATTTATTAAATTATTATTTCAAAAATTTAAATCTTATAAAAATTTAGTAAATACAATTTAAAATGTAACAATATTATTACGTAGGAGAAAATGTACGCATGGAAATTTAAAATTTAAACTGCTTGTTATAATTCCTTTGGAAAGTTCTGATGAATTGCTGTCAGCCATGTGCATGTTATTTTTTTTTTTTTTGTGAATAAAAAGGGTGACATGCAGCTATTAGAGGAAAAGGTATCCAACGGCCACAGGCATTTGAGCCAAATTAAACCTTTGTCCTGTTCAGGCTTCTCTTCATTTTGTTGAGCATCACAATCTCTTCCTCTTTTGTCATTCATTTTCCTGAGCGTTGCTATCCAGCCATTGTCGATAGTTCCATAGTCATTGTCGTTGCCGTCGCTTGAGAAAGAGAGCTACTATTGCCGTGGCCGTTATATCTTGTTGCCGTTGTCCATCGTCACTGTTTGGGGCAGTCGTCACTATTTATCGTCGTAAATTAGGCAAGCAATCTCTTCCATTTTTTGAAACAACTGTAAATTTATCTTATTATTATTAAAATATAACGATTTGTTGGTTAAAATTTTTTGAATCTCAATTTATAAAATAAGATTTAGTTTTACATTAAAATATTTTACAATTATTAAGTGTCACTATTGTCGTCTTTCATTCAACTATTTTTCTTTAATTTCTTCTACTCGCTTATTTCGAATATTTTCTTCAATCTTATAGTTGACAAAAAATCGTGACCGAAGTATAGTGTTCGAGGTATCGTCCTCTTCCGTTCAATGTCACTATCAGAGTAGACGTTGTTCTCCATTCACTATTCGAGATATAGTGTCAATTTTGTGCCATATTAGTTGTTTTCTAGTCGTTGAGGGTTTATGCTGATGATTTCACGTGATCTATATCTTCGTTGAAAATCGTCTCTCCATGTTATTATTTGTTTATATTTTTTAAGTTTAGTCATACTGTTATTTATTTAAGTGTGAATATTAAACTGTGACGGCCTAATTTTATTCCACCGCATAAAGCCATCGTCAAGCCTAAATCCTTGACTTAAAATAATAATAATAAATTGGACATAAAAAATTTTTTTTTCTTTTACACAGGATTGATGAGGCCGAACTATATGAGCTGGCCTTCTGGTTTTAATTTCAAACCTGAGATGCATACTAGAAGTATTAATTTCATTTATCCAAAAAGAAATCACGGAAACATGCTAACATCCATCTTATACAGGGGCTTATTTTACAAGTCTTCTCAAAACATCAAACGGAAATAAAATTAAGCTCTTCATTGATCAGCTCCGGCCCGCTAGCTATATCATATGGTTCTACTCAATTTCGTCCTCCATAAGCCTTTTATCATCTAAAAAGTGGCAAGAATGAGCTACAAAGCCCAACAAAATACTCACATGTAGAAAATATAAACATATATATAAGCTGATCAAAATAGAGTTTCATAGCATAATTCAGCATCCGAAAAATCATCATATCGTTTCTTTTTTCCTTATTCTTTTTCTTATCTTGTCTTAGGAAAACTCATAAAATTAATTAGAAATTCTTAACATCTTTAGGGACCGGACGAGAGCGGACAACATCGAGGACGGGTTGTGTGTAACCCCACAACCTAAAATTGTATCCCCTCATTATGCTCCCCGGGGCGGGAGGTAATGCCTTTAACTCGGCATACGGGGCTGTAGTCCATAGTCTTATGCCACCAAAAGGTTCCCTCCCGTGGCCCAGGAGGCATCCTCGAGTGTCACTCCAATATCCTTCATCCATCTTTAACAGCAAGTTTAATGGAGACTCGGTTCATAGTTCTTGTCCTTTAATGGCCATCCATCATAGTTCGAAAGTCGAAAGTCGTAGAGTTCCACTTGCTGTCCGTATTACATGCATTTTTCATGTTCATATAAATAGGTCGGAGTTCTTTTTCAAACAGAAGGCCGGAGTTCTTTTTCAACAGAAGGTCGGAGTTCTTTTTCAAATAGAAGGCCGGAGTTCTTTTTCAACAGAAGGCCAGAGTTCTTTTTCAAACAGAAGGCAGGAGTTCCAAAAGCCGAAGTTCTTAAAAATCGGAGTTCTTTAAAGCCGAAGTTCTTTTCAAAAGGGCGGAGTTCTTTTCTGAAATCCGAAATTCTTAAAAGCCGGAGTTCCTTTAAATATGGAGTTCTAAAAACCGGAGTGATTTTTCTTTAAAATCCGGAGCCCTAAAACTGGAGTGACTTTTCTTTAGAATCCGGAACTCTAAAACCGGAGTGACTTTTCTTTAAAATCCGGAGCTCTAAAACCGGAGTGTCTTTTCTTTAAAATCCGGAATGCTTTTTCATCAAAGGACGGATGTGACGACCCAAATTCTAAAACATAGAAAGTCCCAGTCATCGGGTCAAAAAAATCAAAGGATCAATGAAAATTGAAGGTTATTCGGAAAATGTAAACCAGCTTTAGAGTATATTTTGAAATCAGAAATTGTCTCCTGAATTTGAAGACCGGAGTGAATTGTGTGAAGAGATGCCGAAGTGGCCTTGAAGTCCGGAGTGGTTCTTTGTGTTGGTGAGGCCGGAATAGAATTGTGCATGCAAGGAGAAGAAATCTGAAGTTTATGAAAAGATGATGGACGGAGTGAATAATAAGAAGGAGTTGACCAGATTCGAAGATATTGACCGGATTGGAAGAGTTGACCGGATTCGAAGATATTGACCGGATTGGAAGAGTTGACCAGATTTAAAGATGTTGACCGAAATTGAAGAGTTGACCGAATTTCTTGAAAGGTTTACAAAAATTGAAACCGACACTGCATCCTCGGTATTACAAGCATGAAAATCGACCCTTTGCATGTTAAAATCATAATCGGCCCCTTTTTGCATGATAACACCGAAATTGGTTTCCCTTGCATGAAATTAAGTTGGTCCTTTGAGAAAATAAGCTCCATCCTTTGAGAAAATGAGCTCCGTCATTCGAGAAAATAAGCTTCATCCTCTGAGAAAAAGAACTCCGTCCTTTTGTTGGAAAAAAAACTCCGGCCTTAAAATGAACTCCGGCCTTAATGTGAAATGAACTCCTGCTTTTAATGAACTCCGTTCCTTGAGGAAAATGAACTTCGGCTTTTAAAAGTACTCTGACTTTCAGTAAAAAGTACTCCGGATTTATGAAGCTTCGGCTTTTAAAAGTACTTCGTCTTGTTAGTAAAAAGCACTCCGTCCTGTTAATGAAAAGCACTCTGTCCTTTGAGTAAAATGCACTCCATCCCTATTAGTGAAAAGCACTCCATCCTTTGAGTAAAAAGCACTTCGTCCCTATTAGTGAAAAACACTCCGTCCAAAAAGCACTCCAGCCTCTTTCAAAAAGAACTCCGTCCTTAATATGAAAATGAGCTCCGGTTTTATATAAGAAAATGAGCTCCGGCCTTAATTGTGAGGTTTCGGATTTAAGAACTTGATAATAATGAGGCGATTAGTATATTAATGATCAATACTAATCCTATGGAAAGATTAAGGTTTGGTGTCGGAAGAAAAATCGGGAAAATTATTCGGGTCCGGGCTGCTGAAGCCCTGCCAACAGGCTTGCGCCTGCTGGGCGCTCAAGCCACGCCTTCTGGCCCCTCGAGAGGAAAAACCAGAAGCGAGGCCGCTCGAGCTTCTCTCGAGCGGCAGACAGCCCGTGGCGCGGTCGCCCGCTGGCCGCTCGAGCTACGCTCGAGCGGTGCGCGTAGTATAAATACGCATCGTGCCTTCTCTCCTCGTAATTTTGCGCGGGCTAGGGTTTTAGAGTGAGAGAGGGCGCCGGTTTTAGAGAGAGAAGGAGGGCGAATGAGGCCCAGGAGTCCGGATCCGTCCGAGAGCCAGGTATAAAAGTAAAAGCACACGTCGAGGCAAGTGTTCTCATACCCACTTCTCATTCTCTTTCGATGTTTTATGTATTTTCGTTGGGTATTTTGTGTCGATCGGTGAACGTTAGAATGTTGAAACCCATTGGTATGGGTTAAGGAAAATTTAGTTAGTTGCTCGGATCGTGTCCGATCCACCCGGTTTGGTTTCACCGAAACCCTAACCCACAAAAATTTGGGGATTTCCCGTTTTCCATCCGTGTATCATGAAATTGACCCCAAAATGTGAATCCCCACGTCCCATTGATGAATATATGTCGGTTGCGGGTTCGATTTCACACGTTTCAACCCGTTTGCGGCGTTCGAGCCCTCTAAACGGGCGCTGTTACTGTTCACCCGAGACCAGAGGTGATAATTGCGCATTGTCACCTTCGAAAAATGATGGAATGACCCTAGAATGTGAATCCCCGTGTTCCAAATGTGTGTATATATCGATCGGATGCCGAATTCTGCAAGAATTGACCCGTTCGTGGCATCTGGGATCCTTAAAAGTTCCCCGTTGTGGGTAATCTGAAAATGAATGGGAAGTTGCATACTTCCACCCTCGTGATAAGTTAAATCGAACCCAAATGTGAAATCTCGTGTACAAAATGTACGTACGAATCCACCGGACGTCCGATTTCCAAGTATCGAACCGTGTACGGCGTCCGGGTGTTCAAAAGGAAATTCGATAATGTTCACCCGAAATAAAATGAGAAACGTAAAGTGATATGCCTTCAAAATCATTGTGAAAGTAACGTTTAACTGATTAAACGTAAATGTAAGCCCCGAATGTGAATCCGCGTGCTAGAGGCAAGGGAACGAGTCCCAGAGGTTTCAATGTGACTTGTGATCATCTGAGGTATGAAATCTAATCTCTCTCGTGAACTTGGATTGATTCTTGTGATTAAGGGAACTGGATCCCGCAGAAAGTTGAATTGAACCTATGGTGTTTTGTTGTGGATTAAGGAATTTAAGTCCCATAGATTGTGATTAAGGGAATTGAGTCTCATTGGATATTGAGAACCGTGATGTGAATGGAAGGGAGTCCACATTGTGCTTATGATGATATGATCTCCTGGATGGAGATGTGTTTGATGATGTAATCTCCCGGTTGGAGATGATTGTGATGGGAATGAGATTTCTCGAGATTTGATCGTGTGTGGCAAATGTGGATTTCCCTTTCCAAGTGTTGAACCTAATCTTGAAACTAGGACCCTGAGTCATATGGGTAGTATTCTTTAGTATACCATGTCCATCGTAGTGTGAACCCGAGAAATACTTGGCCACGTATTCCGGCCGCTTGTGGGAGTGGGTAATGTATGTGGTACGCTTTAGAAAACTACTGTGGAAGAACGAGGATTGCCCTGGTCCCCGGGGGTGTGGGGCGTGTTGATCGGCGCTACATATTGAGATGTAGTCATCTTGGTGATTGTTGTATGGTGCAACCAAGGGTCGTGTGCTACCGGCCTAAAAGAGTAGCCGTGGCTTTAGAATGTGTAGCGAACACATTCCTGTCCTTATTCTCTCGCATCGTTGGTTAGTACGGTCTACTAGGCGGGGTCCGCAAAGATGATGTAATAATGAAAATGAATAATGCTCAAGGTATGAACCGCAAGAACCATGTGAAAACAATGATTCAAGATGTAATCATGAAAATCCTGTGAGAATCAAGTGATCCCAAATGATGACCAATAAGTGGAACCGTGAAAACAGTGAGAATCAAGTGATTCTGATTAATAATCATTCAACGAAACCGTGAGAACCGTAGGAATCGAGTGATCCCAGATGTTTCCTGTTTCCTCTCCTGATTCATGATTTGAAGAGTTTCGGTATCTTTTTCCGTCCCAGTTCTTGTATATGCCTTGGAGAATTGTTTATGATTATACTTGCTGAGCTGTAAGCTCACTCTTGCTGTTTGTTGTTTTTCTTCCAGATGAGAATACTTAGCTGGCGCGGTTAGAAAGAGCAAGGAGAGAGGCTTGCTTGATGGGATTGGCTGGACGGCGAGTGCAGAAGGATTTGGACTCAGGGTTGGATCAGATTGTGGATAGCCCCACAAGTGTTAGGCGTGGCTTATTAATGTTGTTTTATAGTTTTATTATACTTCCGCAGTTTATGATGATTTAGTATGCTTCCGCGTCTGTATTGATGTTTTGAGTTTTGTTTTATTTAGATGACATCTCTCTAGATCCAGTATAGTAGGTTGTGTACTGTATTGGAGCCATGGATAATATGGCAGTGTTGTGATCCTATGTGTGGCATGTTATAGGATTTGAGTTAAGCCTTTGATAGATGTGTGCTTGTACAGGAATTTTTTATACAAGTTGTATTTTTTTTTGTTTTCATTCAGTTGTAGAGGAAACTCTACCGGTTTTTCTATAGAGTCCATAGTTTAATTAGGGGCTTAGGGCTGTGTTGCCATTGACGGAGGTTATTCGATGGAGAATAATCCGGTCCGTCACATTAATGTGAAATGAACTCCGGCTTTTGTTGATAAAGAACTCCGGCTTTTGTTAGAAAGAACTCCGGCCTTAGTCAAAAAGAACTCAGGCTTTATGTTGGAAATAAACTCCGGCTTTATACTGAAAATGAACTCCGGTTTTGTATTGAAAATGAACTCACGCTTTGTACTGAAAATGAAACCGGCTCCCTTAACAAGAAAAGAGCTCCGGCCCTTCCTTGATAAAAATCTAAACCGGTCCGAAGTATATTTTATGCCATGAAATCGAAACCGGCCTCAAGTGTATTTTGAAATCGACTTTAAGTATATGATTTTCGAATTAAGTTCTATGATTTGAAATCGGTTTTGAAGTATATGATTTTTGAACCGGCCTTAATATATGCTGTACACAATTTCTGAAGGGTAAATTGTGATGTTTCTGACTAAAAATGGCTTTCAGTAAGTAAGAAGGAAGTATTTTTGTTTACGTTATTTTAAGACCCGGGACTGATTACAGTCTGGATAGGTTCTCCGGCATGCCTCAGGACTTTTCGGTGGTAATCGAGGATAACTTTGTATAAATATGTTATTTGTGGTCCGCCCTGCCCTCGGGGCGTTACGACAGGAGGGATTACTATTACCGGTCTTCCTTCGGGTGGCATACCATACCGATCCGGTGAGATGGGATACCCATATACAGTTACCGGCCTTAGATTGTGTAGAGTGAATACAATCTATCCTCGATTATTCGCCCCCTCAGCTAGTAGGGTATACTGGCAGGGTTCGTACCGATATGATATGAAGTACCGTTTACTATTTTACTGATATGTTTTGTTACCGTACCGATTAGCAAATATGAAGTACCGATTACCGAATATGACGTACCGGCTATCGAATATGAAATCCTGTTTACCGATATGATATACCGATTACCGATATGTTGTGTTACTGTTACCGTTTACTGTACTGATTACCGATTCTGAAGTATAGTACTGCCAAGTTATGTTTTCTCTATTTCTTGGACTGCATTCTGATTAACCGTTCTGTTTATGTATAGTTACATGACTGTTCTGAATCATCATTTTACTACTCATGTGCACGTACCTTGCTAGGCCTCGGCTCACTGTTTTATATTTTCCCCCCTACAGATGAAGCTTTAGAGCTTGTACCTGACGAGTTGGAATGATTAGAGCTTGTCTGAAGGATTATTAAAGACCTCGGAAGCTTATTTTTGAGAAATATTATTGTAATGGCTTGATGGACTTTTATGGTTAAACATTTTTGGCTATGTACTCGGAAATAAATATTTTGGAATCAATATGAATACTTCCGCAAGTGTTAGAATAACTTCCGCTATACTTATTATGGTTAAAAGTATATGGGTCCTAGATGGCATCTGTGATCCTGTGTTGCACCTAATTGGTTGAATTTGGGTTTTCAATTGTGTTATGAATGATAGAATCAAAAAAAAAAAAAAAAATCAGTTCCGTTACAATTGGTATCAGAGAGTTGAGATGCCTTAGGAATTGATTGATCGAAAAGCAGAAGCTTAGGATAGGTTAAGTTGAATCAAAGGATGATTATAATTAGCCATCTGTTCCAACTTAAGGTGTTAGCACTAATTAAGTTTGGGGTAGGTTATGAATGATCGAATAAATAAATAGAGGTGTTTGGTGATTAAGCTAGCCTAATCCCAATGACTTAGGCCTGTACTAAGTTAAGAGCGATGATTTAATCCAATTAGCTAGCTTAAGGCGAAATGTCTTAGAACTAATAGTAGTGGCTGTTAGACGGGAACTACTAATATTAGTGATAGGTTGTGGGGTCGAAAGGAAGATGGTGCGTAGAAACTCCTTAATATTGGAATTTGATTTGTATCAATTGGGTTCTTAAATTGATCAGTGTTAATCTAAGGCCTAGGTTAATTAATTTCGGTTTAAGGTCAATCGACTGTGAATTGAAGATAGTAATTCATTAAGAATGGTTGCTTGATCAACCTAGCAAGTGTAATGATTAGGGTGGAGCCATTGGCTCGACGTTGGTATGACTGGAGTAAATTTTAGGTGTATCAAGTCCTAGGATGACAATTCATGACTGTTTTGGAAAAATGCTTTAGTGTTTGGACTTTTGGGTAGCCTCGGGTTATAATGAGGTTGACGATGTGGATTTTTAGACTTAAGACGGCATTGTGATGACCCCATGTCTCGTAGAAGGTATGACATGTTGCCCCATGATAGATAGGAAGTGAAGTTGACCTCGATTAGTTGACGTAAAGTAGATCATGGGTCTTGAGGATTAAGAGGTATTGTCTTATGTGCTTATACAAGCTTCAAGGATGAATACTTTGTTTTGATGAGACTTTCGGAATATGTTTCAATAATGGTTGGATTGACAAAGGATGATGATTGGCAATAGAGTTGTGAGGTCTAAGGCATAAGTTTAAAGAGATTGATGACATCTTACTATAGAACATTCAATGAGAATCTGAGTTAAGCCTAATTAATATATGCGGCCACATCTTGAAGTTATTTTGTGGTCATTGAGGGGCTTCGGCTATGTGACTATTCAAGGATGATTATAGAAGGAAGATTAGGTTGACTTATCTGTTGACCGATAATTTAAAGTTATACGGAGATCGTTGAGAGTTCCATGCAGAGTCATGGAAGCATAGACTTTGGTATTATTATAAAATATCCCAGGACCTCAAGGTAGATAAGATGGACTGATAGGGTTTGTGAATTTCAGTAAAAAAAAAATAAGGAATCAAGTTGTGTGGAGGAAATGCCCTGTTAGGCTTATAACACTTTGGTGGCGTGACATTGGGATTTATAAAGATTTTAAGTGATGACTACTGAAAAGACCGATTAATGTCCTGAAAGCGTATGGTCTAACTAAAGTTATTAAGTGATCCAACAAGTATTCTTCGAGGATTACAATTCAAGTGAGACGTTTGGCTTAGAGAGATTTGTAATTTTCAGAACCAAAGATAAATGCTAGTTTTCGGAGATCAGATAGGGGTAAATGACGATTATGTCATTGGGTTGATCCCTGAAAGTTATCATGGGATGGAATCCCTTTGAGAAACGATAAGGTTATGTTACTCTCACCACGTGATAGGTGGATACCTTTGATTTAAGTGGGGGAGAAGTCCATCATTAATGTCACCCCAAACGTAAGTCAGAATCAGCAATGAAAGTCTTTGCCTTGAAAACTTATGGCTTCGCCTTTGAAGATAATCATTAACTAAAGTTTTAAAAGCCAAGATAGTAGTACCATTAAGAAGGGTGATCATATGATATTGTATATAGACAGACGTGTTTAAAGGTTGAGAAAGTGGACCTCGGTGTTCTTCTTTAAAAGCAGGCATCAATGTTGGCAATCGATGCTGCGAGTCTTTGGACTTGTATGTCTTTGACGTTTCATGGGAGATGTAAAAGCGAAATCGTGAATGAGTCCAGAAAATTGGGTGATAGGATTCCATGTTCTTGAATTGGGATCTTAAGATTTTGGGTAATGATTAAAAGTGATGTTGACTCTTCGGGTGATTGTTATGACTGTAACTCAGAATGTGGCAGTAGTCTGAGGATTTTAGGGTTATTTTCATAATATGACTATCCTAGAACTGTTTAAATCAGGGTAGCCCAGCATGAGCCCATGACTCAGGAATTTAAGAGTAAGGTTAAGGTCCCGTGATCAAATTCTTTTGAAGCATGGAATGAACTAAAGTGAAAGTTCATTGGATCCATTTGAAGTATCAAATTAAATTGGAGAAATGGCCAGTATTTTGGTAGGTCGCTTTTGAAATTCTGAGGATCGTTATAAGGTGTTTCTTATATCAATGATTGAGAAAATCAGTAAGTATCTGGATTGAGTCGTTAGGAAAGACTAAGAATTTATGCTTAAGGTTTCCTAGAGTAATCCTTGTCTGAGGAAACAACTCCTGGATGAAAGAATACGTGTGATTATGAGACCGTGAGGATCATCAAATTTCGAGGATGAAATTTTTATAAGTAGGGGAGATTGTGACGACCCAGATTCTAAAACATAGAAAGTCCCAGTCATCGAGTCAAAATAATCAAAGGATCAATGAAAATTAAAGGTTATTCGAAAAATGTAAACCAACTTTACAGCATATTTTGAAATCAGAAATTGTCTCCTGAATTTGAAGACCGGAGTGAATTGTGTGAAGAGAGGCCGAAGTGGCCTTGAAGTCCGGAGTGGCTCTTTGTGTTGGTGAGGCCGGAATAGAATTGTGGATGCAAGGAGAAGAAATCTGAAGTTTATGAAAAGGTGATGGACGGAGTGAATAATAAGAAGGAGTTGACCGGATTCGAAGATATTGACCGGATTGGAAGAGTTGACCGGATTCGAAGATATTGACCGGATTGGAAGAGTTGACCGGATTCGAAGATATTGACCGGATTGGAAGAGTTGACCGGATTTAAAGATGTTTGACCGAAATTGAAGAGTTGACCGGATTTCTTGAAAGGTTTACAAAAATTTAAACCGGCACTGCATGTATTTGAACTCGGCTTAATTAGAAATATTGACCAAAAAGTTAACCGAATAAACTAATGGTAACTAAAGACAAAAGTAAAGTTTACTATTTAGTTAGAATCCAACTAGGCGGCGATCAAATGGAGTAGGTAAACTAATCTAGTTACTCCCACCAACCGTTTGCAAACAAGTACGGGAGTAAGTAACTTACCCCACTTACCACATCAAACCCCTCCTCTATAAAATCCCAGCGTCGGTTGGTTGAAGTAGTCAGCCAATACAAGCAGAAAGGAGGGAGTGAAGGAGAAACTTCAAAATGGTGATACTGGCAACTCTTAGGCAAGTGTACCTTGACGCTGTTTTTAAGTTCATCTTTTAAGAATATTGCAAGTATACACCTTTCCCCCTATTTTTAAGATCATGGTTTATTGCAAATGTATACTTTGCTTTTGATATTACAAGTTTTCATTCCGATTTAAAATGCTTACCATTTTTAAAATTTTCGCTCAAGTATATTTACAGTATGATGGATTTCATGGTTAGTTCATGTTTTCTACGTCCTATTCCCTGCTTAAACCGAAAATTTGCAGAATCCGGACTAAAATTGAAATCGGTATTATAAGCATCAAAATCGGCCCTTTGCATGTTAAAATCATAATCGGCCCCTTTTTGCATGATAACACCGAAATCGGTTTTCCTTGCATGAAATTAAGTTGGGCCTTCGAGAAAATGAGCTCCGTCCTTTGAGAAAATGAACTCTGTCCTTCGAGAAAATAAGCTCCGTCCTCTGAGAAAAAGAACTCCGTCCTTTTATTGGAAAAATAACTCCGGCTTTAAAATGAACTCCGGCCTTAATGTGATATGAACTCCGGCTTTTAATGAACTCCGTCCCTTGAGGAAAATGAACTTCAGCTTTTAAAAGTACTCCGGCTTTCAGTAAAAAACACTCCGAATTTATGAAACTTCGGCTTTTAAAAGTACTCCGTCCTGTTAATGAAAAGCACTCCATCCTTTGAGTAAAAAGCACTCCGTCCCTATTAGTGAAAAACACTCTGTCCAAAAAGCACTCCGACCTCTTTAAAAAAGAACTCCGTCCTTAATATGAAAATGAGCTCCGGCCTTAATGTGAAATGAACTTCGGCTTTTGTTGATAAAGAACTCCGGCTTTTGAACTCCAGCTTTTGTTAGAAAGAACTCCGGCCTCTGTCAAAAAGAACTCTGACTTTTGTTGATAAAGAACTCCGGCCTCTGTCAAAAAGAACTCCGACTTTTGTTGACAAAGAACTCCGGCCTCTATCAAAAAGAACTCCGACTTTATGTTGGAAATGAACTCCGGCTTTGTATTGGAAATGAACTCCGGATTTGTACTGAAAATGAACTCCGGATTTGTATTGAAAATGAACTCCAACTTTGTATTGAAAATGAAACTGACTCCCTTAACAAGAAAAGAGCTCCGGTCCTTCCTTGATAAAAATCTAAACCGGTCCCAAGTATATTTTATGCCATGAAATCGAAACCGGCCTCAAGTGTATTTTGAAATCGGATTTAAGTATATGATTTTCGAATTAAGTTCTATGATTTGAAATCGGTTTTGAAGTATATGATTTTTGAACCGGCCTTAATATATGCTGTGCACAATTTCTGAAGGATAAATTGTGATGTTTCTGACTAAAAATGGCTTTCAGTAAGTAAGAAGGAAGTATTTTTGTTTATGTTATTTTAAGACCGGAGGGCCATAATGTCCGGATAGGTTCTCGGCATGCCTTAGGACTTTTCGGTGGTAATTGAGGATAACTCATCCATGGAGTTATTGTGGTCCGCCCGCCTTTCCGGGTGTTACTGGGATGAAGGGATTACCCGTTATCGGCCCTACCTTCCTGGCATACCGTACAGATCTATGAGATGGGATACCCATATGAAAATTCTGGCCTTAGATTGTGTAGAGTGAATACAATCTATCTCGATGTTCGCCCCCTCGGCTAGTAGGGTATACGCGGGTTTGAACCGATATGATATAAAGTACCATTCTCGTTTTCTTGATATGTTATGTTCTTTTTGCCGATTACAAATGTGAAGTACGATTGATACGTTATGTTACTGTTTCGTTCTTGTACTGACACGATTCTCAAGTATAGTACGCGGTATGTTTTCTCTATTTCTTGGACTGTATTTTGATTAACCGTTCTATTTATGCATAGTTACATGACAATTCTGCATCATCGTTTTACTACTCATATGCACGTACCTCGCTAAGCCTCGGCTCACTGTTTTATGTTTTCCCCCCTACAGATGAAGCTTTAGAGCTTGTATCTGACGAGTTAGAGTGATTAGAGCTTGTCTGAAGGATTATTAAAGACCTCGGAAGCTTATTTTTGAAAAATATTATTGTAATGACTTGATGGACTTTTATGGTTAAACATTTTTGGCTATGTACTCGGAAATAAATATTTTGGAATCAATATGAATGCTTCCGCAAGTGTTAGAATAACTTCCGCTATACTTATTATGGTTAAAAGTATATGGGTCCTAGATGGCATCTGTGATCCTGTGTTGCACCTAATTGGTTGAGTTTGGGTTTTCAATTGTGTTATGAATGACGGAATGAAAAAAAAAATCCGTTCCGTCACAACGGAGCTATTTTTCGTAAAAGGACGGGTGCTTTTTCTTCAAATGACAGAGCTCTTTTTCATAAAAGGACGGAGTACTTTTTCTTCAAAAATATACAATTATCAAAGTTCTTATAAATTGACAGATAATCATACAAGACGAAACATCATGAAGTCTTTTCCTTAAACACGCAATTATCGACAATAATGATACTTTAAGAAAAGAACAGAATAAACATCATATAAGTTCATACAATATCGAATATACTAGCATAGAAATCATGCATAATCATGAACTTGGAAAACAGGGGTGAGTATCTTGCCTGGATTCCTTTTTACTTTGCCTTGAACTTTCGATCTTTCTTTACTAGCAACTTTTACTGAGTGCCTTTTTCTGATGCTTCTCTGGTCCTTATTTATATCGCTTAAGTTTGGTGGCCTTCATTTATGGCTCTACATTTTTCAAAGAGTGTCATTTATGCCTTTACATTTTTAAAAAGTTTCGTGATTAGCTAGATTATTTATGGTCATGCATTCCCAAAGGCCAGAGTCATTAATTTGTTCTTGACCGGTTTAAGCTTTTCTAACATTATCACTTGAATTGGTAGGGAAAAGTTTCTTATTTATGATTCTACATTTCCCACAAGGTTCTCTTATTAATTTCCCTTATTAATTAGATCATTTATGGTTTTATATTCCCACAGAGTTCGTTAATTCCTAGTTAACTGAACTTAGTAGGACTTATCTTTCTCATGTAATCACATTCCGGTCAACTATCGGCGTTGACCGGATTATTCTTACACGATTTCTGGTCAACGCTTGTTGACCGGATCTTCAACTTTGGCTTTCTTACCACCATTCTACTCCGGCCTTACCAATCACAAAGCCACTCATCCTTACATGGCTAGACTTGATTCTTATCAAGGAATATTTCGGACTTTTTTTTATCAAGGAAATCCGGACTAGATTTTCATCAAGGAAAATTCAGACTTCTTTTCCTCAAGGAATATTCCGGACCTCTTTTTATCAAGAAAATTCGGACTAGATTTTTATCAAGGAAAATCCAGATTTCTTTTCCTCAAGGAATATTCCGGACCTCTTTTTATCAAGGAAATCCGAACTAGATTTTCATCATGTAAGGCCAAACTTGATTTCATCATAAGGCCGATTTACTTTTCTTATTACATTTTCGGGTCCGGATTCATGTTTCTCATTTAAATACATTCCGGTCAACTAAGCGCGTTGACGAGGATTACTTTCCTCTTTCCGTCCTTCCTTCCATTCCGTTTTTCGGTCAACATTTTACGTTGACCGAATCACGCCTTCCGGTTAACATTTTACGTTGACCGGATTATGCCTTCTATACACTTTCCGGTCAACACTAGTTGACGGGATTACCATCCTTAGGTAATTATTACTTGACATCAGGGATTTTCTATATTTCAGAATCTGGGCCGTTGCACAAACTATATGAGATGTTCCATTATTCTTTGTTAGATTTGTGCTTCATTTAACATCTGAAGATAATTTTTGGAAAGCAATTATGTGGAGAATGATGCTTGTTTCATATTCAGTAGTCAATTTGGAAAACAACTTTGTGAATCAGTAAGAACCTTCAATGCAAAATGTCATGTGTGGAACTTATTATTTTTGTAGTAATATTCGTTAATGTGACCGGGTATATTTCTATAACTTGTGTCACTTGCAATATGAGATCATCATCGAGAACAAATCATATTACATGGCTGGTCAGTTGTCCAAATTCTTGAG